>OY720459.1:49221516-49466516 GCA_963082715.1 Harpalus rubripes
TTTTGTCAAGAAAAATGAGTATTTGAACAATATAGAAGAATTGAATTATTATTCTGCTTAAGAATTTTACGTTGTGATAATTTTATTAAATAATAAAAAGTAAATTAAATTTTATGACAGATAAACAGACGTTTTTTGTTAAGCTTTTTGTTAATTCCATGGCTATCACTACTTTTGAGTAGATTTTCGACATTTTCATACCTAATTTCTGCTGTTAAAAAGCATGCAAAATTAATTTTGCTTATTGCTTCATATGTAAAATTTTATGTTCTACAACTTTTATTTGAAGATTTTTTTTCTAAAATAATTTAGGGAGTAATGCGCTTACGAAAAAAGGTTTTCCCATATTAAATACCTATGTAACGGATTTCGAGCGCCACCCGGTATATATAAGTTATAACCGAGACGTTAAGTACCATAGTATCGCATTTTTATACCGATTTTAAATATTTCAAAACATATTTTTATAACAATCCTTGACATAAAATATAAAATGTGTAACAATATTTAGAACAAAGGCATAAAATTATTATGTTTTACAGTATATCTTGAAAATTAAAATAACTTACTGTTTGGTTATACAAAGTGTTAATAGATACGTGTTACAAATTTATAAGCTTTGTAGCGAATGCAAAATAGATTAACTTTTACTAATAAATTCATATGCGGAAACGCACAGTTTTCAAGCTAGGCTCTTAAAAGAGTAACATTGCATTACATTAACACCCTGTATATTAGTGCATATTTACACATATTTACGATGATTATTTTTCATTGACAACTATTATCTAATAACCAAATTATTTAGAGATTTAGATTTAAATGTAGCCTGTTTTCGAATAAATCCAGAATTTTCTGCTAAAATCAATGTAAATAATGGAATATCTAATTTGATATTTTTTGTTTTTGACTAATATTGAATTAGATATGTGATTCGTTTCTGGCAACGATATTTCCAATATTGTCAATGTAAACTGTAAACAATACAATTCTTATAAGAATTGATAGTTATGTCTGTTATCATATTGTTAAAATTGTTGATTTTATAGTGTCAATGTTAAGTTTGAATTATACTTACAAAGATTGATATTTATTTATTATTTTTTAAATAAACCGCAACAAAACCTAACCTGACCATTATTAGTATTGTTCAATTCTAATTCAGTAATATCCATTGAAGTTGGTAAATTTCGGAATTTGGGAATTTTCAAGTGTAAAACTAGTTCTCAACAATTTTATCGGACAAAAATAGTTTCCCATGTTAAACGCCTATGGCCCGGTTTTCGTTTCACACCCTGTGCACAAAGAATAACATTGCCTGTTGTCCGTATTGAATCTACAGTGTGATAAAACTATTGATAAAAATAATCTATAGTCAATATCTCAAGTATGAATGAAAAGATTGTATAATAGGATACTATAAATTATTTATATAAAAAAATCTGGTGTGGCCAATTTAATACAACCCGCCATTTACAGTCCGAGTCACAAAAAAGTTTAAGTTAATCCTTATTTTTGGATTAGCGAATTTTACTCTAATTTTGGCAGTTTATTTCTTAAAATATAGTCTAATCTAATCCAAGTAACTACCTTTTTTGATAATAAAATGAAGATTAAATTTTAAATACCGGGATAAAATAGAATTCACTAATCCAAAAATGAGAATTAGCTCTTAAACTTTTTTGAGAATCATTAATTTTTATTCATCTAAGTACATACCTAAATATTTACATATGCTGGAAACTGTATTTATTTCCTTTCCTATTATTCTATTTACTTTTTTCTTTTTAAAACGTTACTATTATTAATTTGAAATGATTAGTTCTTTGAAACTGACATTTATCTGTAAGTTACACACATTTGAATAACTGCGCAACCAAGAAGTTTTGTTTGTTTATAGCGTAGGCTACGGGATTGAAATTATAGATAATTTTTTTAATTTATCCATAAAATATATAGAAAAAGTATTAATACAGATCTGTAAAAAATTTAATAATCTTTAATCTTTATAATAACATTAATCTCGAAAAAATAACATTCAAAGGTATTTTTCGAAGAAAAACTATTTTGAGCTTCTAGTAAAGTGCCATTTCCTGTTATCCGATCTACACCAAAATCTAATGGGCTCTTTCCATAATAGTAAAAGTCCGAAATGCAAGGTTTCAAAATTTTTGAATGATAGTATTTGAGTTAGAGTGGAGGACACACAGACATCATCGTGAAAATGTTAAAATTGGATTCTAGGGACCTTAAAACGTGGTCATTTACCAAAATCTCGATATGCAATTTTTAGCACGATCCCTACCTCCCTTACCAAGGGTAGCGGGAGGTAAAAATTTGGTGTGGCCAACACAATACCTCCCGCCATTTACAGCCCGAGTCACAATAAAGATTAAGTTAATCCTTATTTCTGAATTAGCGAATTTTACTCCAATTTTGACAGTTTATTTCTTAAAATGTTGTCTAGTCTAATCCAAGTAACTACCTTTTTTTAAAACCCCTCAACAGGATTAAATCCCATTTACTGAGTGGGTTCACATACACACACATCCATGCCTTAGTTGGATTCGAACCCAGAGCCCTGAGGGCACTCATGACATGAGGCGTTGCTCTAACCATTGAGCCATCGGAGCTATAATAAAATGAATATTAAATTTTAAATACCAGGATAGAATAGAATTCACTAATCCAAAAATGAGGATTAGCTTAAACATTTTTGTGAATCGTTAATTTTTATTAATCTAATACATACCTACATATTTACTTATGCTGGAAACTGTATTGAATTCCTTTTCTATTGTTCTATTTACTTTTTCCTTTTTATGAGTTACTAATATTATTTTGAAATGATTAGTTCTTTGATAGTGACATTTATGTCAGTTACATACAATTGAATAACTGCGTTTTGTTTGTTTAAAGTTAAGGCTCTGGAATTTAAATTATAGATAATTTTATAAATTTATTCATAAAATATATATAGAAAAAGTATTAATGCAAATCTATAGAAAATTTAATAATCTTTAATTTTTATAATAACATTAATTTGAAAAAAATAATATTTAAAGATATTTTCGATGAAAAACTATTTTGAGCTTCTAGTAAAGTGCCATTTCCGGTTATCCGATTTTCAGCAAAATGTAATGGGCTCTTTCCATTACAGAAAAAGTTCGAAATGCAAGGTTTCAAAATTTTCACATACACACAGACATCATCGTGAAAATGTTAAAATTGAATTGTAGAGACCTTAAACGTGGTCATTTAGCAAAATCTCGATATGCGATTTTTAGTACGATCCCTATACCTCCTTTACCAAAGGTAGCGGGAGGTAAAAAACTAATTTGAACCTAAAGTGTCTGCAACCAAGCATTGCACTCTGTAAATCATATTACAAACTTTCTTTGCATTGTACTCGTAATGTAACTAATGTAAGAAATAAAAAGAAAAGCTTAAATACACTTTGCAGTATACGGTATTCATATTCACAATGGAATTTTTTATTTACTACTTTACTTACGTACATATTTAAGCATGTCATCACGTAAAAATCAGTTAGCAAATATATTTGCCATACATATTAAGGATGAAAGCAACCTACTTACATCATTTGTGAATTTTTGTATCGAAAATTGACATTGACAATACAACTGCAAAAATTCGTATCAGTTACTCAATTGCATATCGATTGTTAATCATTCAATCAAAATTTCATAACGGTAAAATTAATTTTTAAAATATATTTAAACAAAAGGGACTAATTAAATACGAGTAGTACAATGTTATTGGCCTAGCAACCTGATTTGGCAATGGACGACTTTTGATATTTTTTAGACTTATTTAAAAATTACAAGAATTTTGTCTGAAGGCAGTAATAACTATATTTACCGGTTTCAGGATATTAATCCATTGTTTACATGTACAAAAGTAGGCTGGTAACTAAGTAATAACTATATCTGTACTATATTATTACCATACTGACTTGTCAACAACAGTCTACAAAATGATTATAAAATAAAATGAAAATAATGTTCTTCATTAATACTTACAGATAACGTTAGTGTATCGTTCTAAATACGGTTTACTTTATTCTAAAATAATAAACATGAGGAATAAAGCACAGTTTGAATATTTGTCATATTTACATTTGTCGAAAAAAAATTGTTCTGTTACCCATAGCATTTTGAAAGTAGCATTAACGAGAGATTAAAACAAATAATATTTATTAATATTGCCTTCATTTTCTGAAACCGATAAACTATTGAACAAACCACGGATGTTATACATCATAACAAGCCTTAGATGTCTTAAAATCCTTGCTCTACGAGCTCGGATTTCAAACCGACATCTGCGGCAGTTATGATATACCTAACATTCCCATTAACATGGGAAATCAGATTTTTGCAACTTCCTGCTCGCCTAATAATTTTAAGCAAAAACGCGTCAAATAAAACTTTTAGAGCATAAAATTCTGCATCTAAATCAATAAACAGAATTATCTTTACATGCTTTGTAACGACAGAAATTAAATATTAAAATTTCGAAAATTACGTTGAAAATATCGACAGCCATGGAATTGAACAAAAAATAAATAAATGCTTGATGTTTTATCAAATTGTCAGAAACGTCAAATAAGTTAACTTACGTTGTGACACATAAAACGTCAAGCATTTATTTATTTTTTGTTCAATTCCATGGCTGTCGATATTTTCAACGTAATTTTCGACATTTTCATAATTAATTTCTGTCGTTACTAAGCATGCAAAGGTAATTCTGTTTATTTATTTAGATGCAGAATTGTATGCCCTAAAACTTTTATTTGACGCGTTTTTGCTAAAAATAATTAGGCGAGCAGGGAATTTGAAAAAAACTGATTTCCCATGTTAACCTCCTATGTACACCTTTAAGACAGACACACGGTATGTATTTATCAAGAGCATTATACTTTCATTTCATTTTATTTTCATTTTGTAGACTGTTGTTGACATGACAGTGTGGTAATAATATATTACCGTACAGATTCAGTTTTAACTTAGTGACCAGCCTACTTTTGTACATTTAAACAAAGGTTTAATAACCTGAAACCGGTAAAAATTTATATGCTTCGTTCTGTTAAAATCAAATCAACGTTTTTGACGTTTTCCTCATTCCATAGACTTGTAAAACATGACGGTAAATCTTCCTCATATACGCCAATTATCCTTTCACGAATAATTTTGGTCCGTTGCTCTTTTGTCGAGAATGTTGTTTAATTTCACTTATTTTCTTGTAATCAAACCTTTGCAAAAACAGCAAATTCTTTTCAAATTGAACCAAACGTGCTGATAAGTAAACAAATAAAAAATCTGATGTGGCCAGCACATTACCTTCCGTCAGTTCTATGTACAAGTTTCATACAGAAAGTTCCTTATAAAAGATTCTATTACTTCTACATTACCTTCCGGCTGTTTAATGTATTTTATACAAATTCCATACAGAAAATTTGTAGCAAAAGATCTTATATTTCCAGCAAAATTATAAGACTTATGTTAATTACACTTTTACCACTAACATCTTTCAATCAGAATTTTCTTAATATAGTAGCTGTTTCCATAGCTGTCTAAATTTAATTTTTTTATAATTTTTACCTTCCGTCACCTTTAGGTAAGGAAGGTATTGTCTTTGGTCAAAAAATTCGATGATAAGTTTTTAGTGAATAAGCACGTTTTAGGGTCCCTAGAATATGATTTTACTATTATTACGATGATGTCTGTATTTGTGTATGGATGGATGAATGCATTTATTTATGTTTGTGTGTGTGTGTGTGTGTGTGTGTGTGTGTGACGATTTTTTCGGATCGCATAACTCCAATACCAGCTGTCCAAAAATTATAATTTTTGCGTATTCCTTTTCTTTAGATCCATATGAAGAGCTGATTAGATTTTGGTTATAATTGGTCGACCGGAAGTACCATAATTTGAAGATTTTAACAATTTTTCTTGAAAAAATGCTGTTAAATATCATTTCTTCACATTTAATGTTATTATAAATATTTAAGAATATTTTATTCTCTATACGATTTGATTACATTTTATACTTCATATTCAGTGGATACAGAGTTAAAAAATTATAAAGAAATTAAATTTCACAAAGCAGCCAGCTGTGCTATAAACATCTAGTGCAATTTACATAATATGTTTGAGTTATAATTTTACTGGAAA
Organism: Harpalus rubripes; assembly: GCA_963082715.1. Lineage (NCBI taxonomy): Eukaryota > Metazoa > Arthropoda > Insecta > Coleoptera > Carabidae > Harpalus > Harpalus rubripes. The sequence goes on from OY720459.1 coordinate 49,227,711, forward strand.
TATATAGAATCTTACAAGAAACTTTCTGTATGGAATTTGTACAAAATACATAGAACTGACTGAAAGTAATGTACTGGAAATATGGAATCATTTGCAAAAAAAAACTTTCTGTGTAGAATTTGTACAAAATACATAGAACTGACGGAAGGTAATGTGCTGGCCACATCAGATTTTTAACTCCATATCCATTTAATATTAAGTATAAAATGCAGTCAAATCGTATAGAGAATAAAAGATTCTTTAATATTTATAATAACATTAAATGTGAAAAATTGATATTTCACATAGTTTTTCCAAGAAAAACTGTTAAAATCTTCAAATGAGGGTACTTCCGGTTGACCAAAATCTAAACAGCTCTTCATATAGATGTAACGAAGAAGAATATGAAAGAATTATAATTTTTGACATTGTAGTACTAAATAGTTATCGCAGACGAATTTTTTTTTACTTACTTAGGTACACAGATACACACACACATCATTGTAAAAATAATAAAATCGTATTCTAGGCACCCTAAAACGTGCTTATTGATTAAAAACTCAACATCGAATCTTTCGACCAAAAACAATACCTTCCTTACCTGAAGGTGACGGAAGGTAAAAATGTTACATTGAGTATGTTTATATCGACGTCCTTAATCGGATTTAAGTGAATTTAGGAGTAGAAATCGTATTTAAGAAAACGGTGTAAACTGTAAACGATCTGGATTGGATTTAGAATCGGATTCTAAATCGACAGTACCAACGAGATTTATACATAAATCCGATTTACTTTCACGAGATAAAACAGCAATTTAACAGAAAATTCAATAAAAACACAGAGTATTTCATTCATATTCATAGTTTGACAGTTAATATAAAATATGTCAACGTGGTGTCAGCGATAAGTCAGCATAATTATTAGAAGAGCAATGAGAAATCCGTGGATGTAACAAGAAACAGAATATTTTTTTTAAAATTAATCCTGGAAAGAAAAATAATTGATTTGTTAGATGAAAAATCTAAGTAAATGTGAAGTCAAAATAATGTTCAACGCATTCTATGATGCTATGTCATCAGTGTCAGTAATAAATCCAATTAAATCTACAGTAAATTCGAATATACTTGATCGCTTTTAAATTTTCTGGTATAAACAGTCACGATTTAGGATTTATTTAAAACCGATTTGATTAAAAATCCGATTAAGGACTTCGATATAAACTTACTCATTGTCTTGAAAGAAAAAAAATTCAATCGCTCGTCGTTTGTTTTGGGGCTAGGTGGATGTCTAATAATCACCCTCTTATACGAGGGTCACGTTAGAATTAATGAGATTATTTGACAGTTTTTAATTCTCCCAGACATTAGTTTGAAAACATTGTAAATCAAGAAAGTTTGGGAGCTTTGAAGAAGAAAGAAAAATGGTTAAACGTATTATTGTTTGGGGGGAACTACTTCAAACAAAATAAATTTTAATAAACATAAACCATGTTTCTTATTCCCAATGATGCTAGCGTGACTGATATGTACGATTCTGAATAATTTTCGCATTTTTAATATTTAAGTGTAATCATTCGGTCTGTCACACTATTAAACATAATAGAGACACTTAACTTATTATCTAGCAACATTAGAAAATATTAATATGAATGTTATACAGCCATGCGGAAACGTATTTACTAATGCTAAAAGGAAAACCCAACTTTCTCTACTAGTAAAGTGTGTAGAATGGAAATAGACGATCTTCGATGACAGGAAAGCTATTTTTAATTTCAAGTCAATTTTCTTTAAATTTTTGTTACTATAAACGAAAACTAAATTATTCTTGAATTGAATAAAATAATTGCATATTACATTCTTATAGCAATAGAATAATATAGAAATTTATTCCAAATTTGGATAAAAGTAAAAAAAATTGGAAAATCAGGTGTAACCAGAATTTTACCTTCTGCAAATTAAGTGAGGGAGAAAGTACGAACATGTATAATGTGTATGACACCAAATATTTTTCCAACAGCTACTTTTAAAAATTTAAAGTGACTTGATATAGAAATTTTGAAGTCTACTGTAGGGGGCGCGAGGAAAAAAAGTTTGGGAAACACTGTTGTAGAGCATAAAATTTTGCATATAAATCATGAAACATATAAACATGATGCTGTAACGTAAATTTCACAAACGTTTTGAAGTTCAAAATTAATTATCGTTATATTTATTTATTTACTATTAATTTTATAAGAAAAACTGATGTGGACACCACACGACTTCCTTGTACGCAAGACCAATATGAAGTATAGACCCAATTATAAAATTGCACGTATTTGACGTAATTTGACATTAATATATATTTTTATATTTTTTTGTTATTTTTTGTCCTAATCCATAGCAAGCTTCATTACAAAAACCAAAAAGTATATAAGTTTTATATTTACATATCTCGCTTATACAAAGGGCTAATTTAATAATACTTGATGTGCTACACGCAGAATTTAATTCTCTAAAACTCTTATTTGAAGCATTTATTTCTAAAATCAAAATGAAACCATTTTATTCAAGAAAAACTGTTAACAACTTCAGGTAATATATCACTTCCGGTTAGCCTGTTTTAACCAAAACTATGTTATTCCAATTGATATAAAAGTCTTATATACCAAATTTGAAACGTTTTGGATTATATTTTAATATAGTTTTTCATTAAAATCTATTATAGACTTCAAAATAAAGTACCATTTCTGGAAATTATGTAATGACCAAAAAAGGAGGTGCACAACTAGGTGTTATAGAAGTCCTAAATACAATTTCAACTTTCTACGGCTTACTGTTTTTGAGTTATGCGAGATACGTACGTACGTACAGACGTCATGACGAAATTAGTCAGAATGGATTCAGGGATGGTCAAAATGGATATTTCCGTTGAAATCTCAAAACCGAAATTTTTCGCGATTACAATACTTCCTTTACTTCGTACAAGGAAGTAAAAAATTGAAAATTAAAATAAATATGAATAAAACGAATATTATAGTATATTAAGTATTAAGAACGATAAGGACAGTTTACCGATCGAAGACAATGTTTGCAAGATCGACGCACAAAATTTAAAAGAAAAATAAGATTTGAAAATTATTTTGACAAATTAAAAAAAAAATTATTTGTCATTTTTGAAGTGTTTTGATTTTTGTTTTTATTTATTTACCGTCTCGCCTCCTAAACGGCAAATGAAGCACATCACTTACCGACGTGAGTCACATCACTTATCGTTCAGTAATTTGTAAATAAGACCTACTGTCTTGGAAACACTATCGGTAAATATGAAAAATAATCCGATCGTGCAAAAATATTTAGTTTTTAATATTATTAAATTTGTTTCCTGTATTATTTTATGTAATATATAACAAAGATAAAATATTTATTATTCAAATAATAAACAAAATGCTTGCAAAAGTACTTATATACATATATAATTGTATATTAACTGTGTTAATAAACAGTTTAACCATGATGCAAAAACCATATAAAATATTTACTTATTATGATTAACTTATTTAAAAATATAAATATTCTACATCACAAAACAACAATAAAATAATAAATAAAATAATTCAATATTCCTTACCTTTAAATCACAAAAACAATTCTTATGCAAGTTCACGCATCCATAGCACAACTGTCACTTATCAAAACAAGCGCACACTTTTCACAGCCCACTGAAATTCACTCGCGGATGTTGGAGTTCCAACTGAAACGAAAATGAACGAAAACTAAGTTCGGTCTCACCTTCCTTACTTTACTACGATTACCGAACAAGTCCATCTACACGCGTATATACTCAGTATACACCTGCTGAAACCAAAACATTTTAGCCAAACGTGGGCCATGTGACAATTGTTAATATTTGGTTGTGTTTTATTTCCTTTCGATGTTTAAACAAATGTATTTTGTATTATGTTAATTTCAAATTTGTTGACGTTAAGTAATTTGCTTAATTTTTCAGTTGTTGTTTGTTATAAATTGGCATTTAAAAATTATAATTTGTTTAATTTACATTTTCAAAATGTTTTAGGACAAAGTTCAGTTGTAGACGTTTTTATAAACTATAAATTCCAAAAATTCCTCCGTCATTTCGTAGTACCTATACCACAATAATCCTAAAATTGTTAACGAAAAATATCGCATCGACAAATTGACAAAATATTGAAAACTTATCTTATAATGGGGCCTATTTTGTAACTCAGTGGTTAATTTTTAACCATTGGTTAAATTTTTTAGCCAATCAAATATGTCGACATATAACAAAAACAGGGATTTTTAGTTGTAAAATCAATATCTATTGGATAAAAATTTTAACCAGTGGTTAATAATTAACCACCGAGTTACAGAATATGGCCCAATTCTCGTTTTAAATGACAGTTCAGATCAGTTAAAACAAATACACATACCCAAAATAAAATCTGAGATATTACGAATTAAATTTGAGATATCTTTAATTCAATTTTAGATATCTACAAATGAAATAGATTCATTGACTTAGAGATATCTAAAATACAATTAGAGATATCTCTAATTCATTTTCAGATATCCAGAATTTAAATTTTTATATCCAAAATTCATTTAAAAATATCTACAATTGAATTAGAGATATCTCCAATTCAATTTCAGATATCTTAAATTTAAATAAGACTATACCTTGTTCCATTTAAGCCATTCAGAATTAGAGACAAGAGACAAGTTTACCCAATGTAATTTCGGCTACTTCAGATTTGCGCTGTTGCCTGTGCCATCTACTGAATGGTTTAAATAGAACAGAGCATATGTCCCATAAGAACTATCTTAGATCACTAGCGAATTAAGAATATCACTAAACAAATTAGAGATATCACCAAATGGATATGAAATATCACTAATTGAATTAACAATATCACTAAATGAATTATAGATATCACTAAATGATTTAAGAATATCACTAAATGAATTATGGATATGTATTTTTATTTTTAAAGTAACATATCCAAAATTCGTTCAGTGATTACTAACTCACTTAGTGATAAACCGGAAATGGTAGTTTACTTGAAGCCTCTGAACACATTTCCTTCAAAAAATATATTGAAATATGATCTAAAACTTAAATTTGGTATATGATTGGAAACAACATCTTAGATTTCGACTATAATGATAGACCGGATGTGGTACTTAACTTGGCAAAATTTCGTATTCCACACTTTTCTATTTATTTGGAATCTTTTGCAAGAAACTTTCTGTATAGAATTTGCATAAAATACATAGAACTGACGGAAGGTAATGTGCTGACCACATCAGATTTTTAATTTTTTAAAATTGATATGTTTTAAATTCGAACCCAAAATCAAAATATTTGAACAACAATTGATCACTCCATTAAATTTATCACAAAACAATTATTAAATATTTTTATTACAATTACTTAAAAATATTATTTAAAATATATCTCACTAACATTTAGAACATTTAACAATTTCAAAGAATTCCACATACTGGTACTATAATTTGATAAACACTATATTTTGCTTCTGAACGTCAGCCATCTTTACAAATATTATAATCTTTAACAAATAAACCTATAATCTTTTCATCTTGGCTTCATATTAATTACATTATTCAGCATAAAATACATTACCTGACATTTGGACTATACAGGGTGTAAAAGCTAAACGAGCTACCTCAAATAATTTCTATATTATTAAAGATACAATAAAATACTATAAGACAATCTTATAGAAGACCAAGAGGAACATGCGACTAGAGAAAATCATATTTTTTTTAAACCACATAAATAGACCTTTTCAATTTAACGGCTCTCTCTATCGCTGCAAATAGTAAGAAAATGGCACGAACAACTGCTATATGGGCTGTCAAATGAAAGGTCAAAAATATTGCAGTCATTAAAATACCTGTATTCTCAGTGAAAATTTGAATCGTTAGACATTTTAACTTCAATAAAAGTTTTTGTAACTTATTTCGATAAGATTTTTTAAAGTTATCTAAGATATTCTCAAATTTTACGTCTAAATTTTTTAGAAACAAACGCCATGGATCTGTTTGTTGTTCTTACTCTGCGCAGATCCCCATTGCGCAAATCTTCTATCTTTTTAAATTAAAAAGGTTCATTAGACATAGGTCAAATAATCTTTCTCTTTCTAATACAAAATGTTGCTAAGCTACTATTAAAAAGTGCTGTTTCTTCGAACAAATGACCTTGAATAGTCATTTTTTTGTGAATAAGAGTATAGCAGTTTTTGTTTTTCATACATAGCCTACTGAAAAATGACTACATGAAAAACAAATTTATTTAAATTTCATTTGAATATTTCTCAATATTTTTGTTATGTAAAGATATAAAATGATTAGATGGTTGAATTAAGAAAAAAATACTCTATCGAATGAAATAAAAAACATGTATAATTCCATTTTAAAAAAAAAAACTTTGTATTGTAACTTGAGAACCACTGGTTGAGAAAAATATTTTCTTCTCTAATCAGACGTCCCCCTTGGTCATCTATAAAATTGTCTAATAGTATTTTATTGTATCTTTAATAGTATAGAAATTATTTGAGGTAGCTCGTTTAGATGTTACACTCTGTATACAAAGATTTTAAACAAACTGAAAATATTTTGTTATTGTTCACAATATTTTCATTCAATTATCTATGAGCTAATAGACTAATCTATAACATACTATAACTAGTTAACACATAGTTAAATTTTTGTTGAAACCAAAACTTTTCCAAAATGATTCACCAAACTTACCATCAGACAGTAAATGAACAATTATTAAAATTTGTAGGAAACTTTACTAAATGACATTCTGTGAAGATGATTCCACTTTGCTAATTTGATCTTGTCTTTCTCTTTCTGACTTCCTGTACCGTTATTTTCGACTTAAATGAAATGTTTTATTTACTAATTATTATGTCTTCTACGAATGAATTATGAAAAAAAAAACGTGAATAACGTTTCAATAATGATAATACACCTTATTACCTATGAATTATATTTATAATCTATTAGTCTAATTTAGATTTAAATATCATCGACGGTATGTGTGTGGTCGCGAATCTAGGAACCCGTATGTGACCATATTAGAATTTCAATATACAGGGTGTTGACGATCAGGTGCGAACATATAAATTTAACATGGGATTTTAGTTTTTTGCAATTTCCTGCTCTCCTGTTCAAAAACTGTGTGCAAAATTGTTCAGAATTAAAACTTTTTTTACATTTCTTGTTTTTGGTTTAATCATAATTTAAAAATCTGATGTGAACTCCACACGACTTCCTTGTACGCAAGACCAATATAAAGTATAGACCCAATTATAAAATTGTATATTTGACGTAATTTGACATTAACATCTATTTTTTTATTTTTTTGTTATTTTTTGTCCTAATCCACAGCAAGCTTCATTACAAAAACCAAAAAGTATATGTTTTAAATTTACATATCTCGCTTATACAAAGGGCTAATTTAATAATACTTAATGTGCTAGACGCAGAATTTAATTCTCTAAAACTCTTATTTGAAGCATTTATTTCTTAAATTAAATTGAAACCATTTTATTCAAGAAAAACTGTTAACAACTTCAGGTAATATATCATTTCCGGTTAGCCTGCCTTAACCAAAATCTACTATGTTATTCCATTTGACATAAAAATCTTATATACCAAATTTGAAAAGTATTGGATTATATTTTAAAATAGTTTTTCGTTAAAATCTATTATAGGCTTCAAATAAAGTACCATTTCTGGAAATTATGTAATGACCAAAAAGGGAGGTGCACAACTAGATGTTATAGCAGTCCTAAATACATACGTACAGACGTTACGACGAAATTATACCTTGTTCCATTTAAGCCATTCAGTATTGCGGAGCATAGGGAATAGTTTTGACCTCTCTGATTGGCTGAAATTAGAGACAAGAGACAAGTTTACCCAATGGAATTTCGGCTACTTCAGATTTGCGCTGTTGCCAGTGCCATCTACTGAATGGCTTGAATGGAACAGAGCATAGTCAAAATGGATTCAGGGATGGTCAAAATGGATATTTCCTTTAAGCTTCTGAAAACCGAAATTTTTCGCGATTACAATACTTCCTTTACTTCGTACAAGTAAGTAAAAAGAAATTTCAAAATTTCTGTTACTTCATAGTAATAGCCAGGACATTTACTTTCTTTTTTCTGGTTTTCAGAACTTATTTATAAACGTCAAACGTCAATCTGACTTATGGAAAATAAATCCCTTATTCTTCGATAACTATTTCCATTATAATTCTTTACAATAGCTATTCCGAATTAAAAGCGCAAAATGGATTATTGTCGATTGAAATAAATTTGAGGAAACCATCAGTTCATGTTGAACGCTCTATTTTTATAAAAATTAATTTAAAAATTAAGTTTAATCTGTCCGAAAAAACAACATGATATTCATTAATAATAACTAGTTTTAAGGCTAAAAATAAAAATAACGATATAAACAATAGGTTTTTATGAAAATGTTCACAGCTATTGAAAATAAAAATAAACATAAGACATAAGCACAAGGATTTGCAAATGTTAAATATTTTACACAAACATAAGCACAAGCATAACAACTGTCATTTGAGCTGTCAATTTACATTCTGGAAAAAGAATTTAAAATTAATTATAAATAAAAAATCTGATGTGGCCAGCACATTACCTTCCGTCAGTTCTATGTATTTTGTACAAATTTCATACAGAAAGTTCCTTGCTAAATTAAATATTCTATTTCTTGTACATTACCTTCCGGCAGTTGCATGTATTTTATGGAAATTTCATACAGAAAATTATTATTTTGTGACGTTTTCTGTATACAGTGTAATGTATCTGCAGAAATAAAAGATTTATTATTATTATTTCTTGTACATTACCTTAAAGCAGTTCTATGTATTTTATACAAATTCCATACAGAAAGCAAAAGATCCTATATTTCCCGTAAAATTATAAGACAAACACACTATCTCAATTTCACTTGACACTGACATCTTTCAATCAGAATTTTCTTAATATAGTAGCTGTTTCCATAGCTATGGCTACTTTATGAAATTTAATTTCTTTATAATTTTTTAACTCTATGTCCATTTAATATTAAGTATAAAATGCAGTCAAATCGTATAGAGAATAAAATATTCTTTAATATTTATAATATCAAATGTGAAAAAATTATATTTAACATAGTTTTTTCAAGAAAAACTGTTAAAATCTTCAAATAATGGTACTTCCGGTTGACCAATTGTAACCAAAATCTAATCAGCTCTTCATATGGATGTAACGAAGAAGTATACGAAAAAATTATAATTTTTGTAACTGTAGTATTAGAGTTATCGCAGACGAAAATTTTGTTACACACACACACACACACACACACACACACACACACACACACACACACACACACACACACATCCACACACACACACACACACACACATACAGACATCATCGTAAAAATAGTAAATTCGTATTCTAGGGACCCTAAAACGTGCTTATTGATTAAAAACTCATCATCGAATTTTTTGACCAAAGACAATACCTTCCTTACCTAAAGGTGACGGAAGGTAAAAAACCGTATTAAGAAAAAGGGTTACATATATGATTATGTAGAGTGCGTTAAAAGGTATAAAGTTTATATTATTGCTTGTGAATTATATATTTACTAAATGCCAGCTAACATTAATTTACGTATTATGTTCAAAGCTGTGAACAGCAACCATAATGTCTTATTCATAATTTTATTTATATTTCTTAATTTCGTAGCTGTGAATGAGCCTTTGCAATTTTATTTATTAATTTTACGCTTACATTGATTTGGCAACACAGGCAAGGAACACAAGTTGCATACTTGGGACCCACAAGCACTTATCAAAGCCACGTATCTGCCCGCGCTTCATTGTAAAAAAAATAGCATGTCAAATAGTATTTCTGCCTATCTGGTGTTATGTAAACCGTGGAATTAATTATTATTATTTGTACAATTTTAATTAAAATAACTTTAGGAGACAATTATGAATGCCTTTAAATATTAAAGTGTAATTAAAGCCAATAAAAAATCTGATTATGAAAATGAGACAAAATTATTAATTTCACTTACCTGAATATTATCGATGGTCTAAAATCTAAATAAATCATGATTTGACACAAAATCTGCACCTAATTATGTAAGTAAACCATACCATATTTTCTCTAACACTACTATGGAATTCATACATTCTATAACTGAAAACTGTTACAGAATGAGGACATTCTGTCATACTGTTACGGAATAATATTCCGTAATAGGCAGTCACAGACCACTAGTTTTTCAATTCACCCATTTAAAATACAGGGTGGGGCAGAAAAACCTATCCGATTTCAAATCCCTTTTTCCCAGAAGAGGGAGCAGGTAGAGTAGTGGGGTAAAAACCGTTAGAAAGCCGGTTTTATGCCATTTGTCAGTAGTCAACATGCCTTGGTCTGGTGAACATCGTGCTTTTGTTATTGAGCGGTTTATCGAATGCGGCGGTTCGATAATTGCTACACAACGTGCTTTTCGAATTCATTTCGGACTCGGGCGTCATGATCCTGTTCCACATCACGCTACGATTAAAGTGTGGGTGTCAAATTTTAGACAGACGAGTTCAGCATTGAAAAAGAAGTCGCCTGGACGTCCCAGGACAGCAACAGGACCTGAAAACGTGGCCAATGTGAGAGCCGCGATTGAACGTTCCCCGCGTCGTTCGGCGCGAAAACATTCGCTCGCTTTGGCGATTTCCAACCGCAGTATTCGGCGCATTTTGCACCGGGACCTCAAAATGCATCCCTACAAAATGGTTGTTGCACAGGAATTAAGTGAAAGGGATTTTGAAACCCGTACGAACCTGTGTCGCGATCTCCGAGAACTCCCAAACGACGATGTTGTGCTCTTCACGGACGAAGCCCATTTTCACCTTTGTGGTGCCGTTAACAGGCAGAATTTTCGATATTGGAGTGACGAAAATCCTCGAGAAATCCATCAGGAACCCCTCCATAGCCCAAAAGTGACTGTGTGGTGTGCTCTTTCCCGCCTAGGCGTCTGGGGGCCTTACTTTTTTAAAGAAAATGGGCAAACCGTAACGGTCAACAGCGAGCGCTATTGTTTCATGCTGGAAAATTTTCTTAGACCCAAAATGGAAGAAAATGGCGTGGAAAATGTGTGGTTTCAACAGGATGGTGCAACCGCCCACACATCGCGACGATCAATGGACATTCTCAGGGAACTGTTTCCCGGTCGCCTCATTTCCCTGAGAGGTGATCTTGGCTGGCCGCCGCGCTCACCGGATCTCACTCCATGTGACTTCTTCCTTTGGGGTTACCTCAAATCGAAGGTTTACCAGCATCGACCAAGGACCCTTCTTGCTTTACGAAGGGAAATTGCTCGGGCAATTGAAGAAATTCCTGTGGAAATGACGGTGAAAGTCATGGAAAGCTACCGCGAGCGCCTAAATCAGTGTATCCGCTCCCAAGGACGACATTTGAGTGATGTGCTTTTCAAAACTTAAATTTAAAAATGGCATAAAATTTGCGATATGTTAATAAAAAATTTTTTTGACAAGTTGAGTGGTTTTAATTTTATAACGTTTTGAAATCGGATAGGTTTTTCTGCCCCACCCATGGTAAACGCAATTGTTTTCAAAATCAAGACGGCTTTGTTTCTTTTATTTTGTCACCTCAACTGCCTTAACTGTCAAATTATAAAAGAAATGATTACAAAATATTATTATACGCCTTGTTTTACGCGTTTTGAAGCTTTTATATGGTAAGTTAAATAAAAATTATTGCTTTTCATACCAATAATATTTTATTATTTTTTGCAAAATGTCAAGTGATGAGCAAAATATATTTTTTAAATAGTGTTAGAGAAAGTATAGTCTAAACCTCGTATGGAATAGTATTTCCGCCACTCGCGAAACCGTAGACCTCGCCTACGGCTCGTCCTAAAAAGTTTTCGCTCGCGCGGAAATTATCTATTCCACACTAGTTATAGAATATACTATTCTCTAACACTATAATGGAATTCATACATTCTATAACTGAAAACTGTTACAGAATTAGGACATTCTGTCATACTGTTACGGAATAATATTCCGTAATTGGGATTTTCAAATAAGAAAACGCTAACTAGCGGCGAATATTAGAACTGCAAACAGTGGTACACATTTGACATTTACATGAAACTACAACTATATGACTACAAAAACTCTATTATACATGCTTGAAATATAAATAAAAATTACTAATAAATGAGAAAATAATACGAATCTAAAGAAACAAAATTGACAGCAATGCTACACTTACAAATGTCAACAAAAAGTGTACCATTGTTTAATGCGATCAGCGCCATCTCTTGATACTTGAAAACCCTAATAGGAAGTCCAGACCACTAGTTTTTCAATTCACGCATTTAAAATACATGGGAAACGCAATTGTTTTCAAAATCAAGACGGCTCTTGGCGCTTTGTTTCTTTTATTTTGTCACCTCAACTGCCTTCTGTCAAATTATATATTTATTATATATATTTGAAGCTTCTACATGGGAAGTTAAATAAAAATTATTGCTTTTATAACATACCAATATTTTATTATTTTTTAAATAGTGTTAGAGAAAGTATAGTCTAAAACTCGTATGGAATAATATTTCCGCCACTCGCGATACCGTAGACCTCGCCTACGGCTCGGCCTACAAACTTTTCGCTCGCTCGATCCACTTTAAAAAACTTCTCAAAAGAAGTTACAAAAGCTTTCATTGAAGCTAAATTGTCAAATTTTCACCGTGAATACAGATATTTTTGTGACTGCAATATTTCTGACGTTTCGTTTGACAACCCAGCTAGTAGTTACAGGCGCCATTTTACTTACTATGTTCAGAGATAGAAAGAGATAGCTGTCAAATTGAAAAAGTCTGTTTTTTGTATTTAATAAAATTTTATTCAAACAATTACACTTGTATTACTACTATTATTATTAAAAACAATACATTAACAAAATAAATTAAACAAATTCTAGAACATTTGGATATTTTGGCACTGAAATGCAATTTTGCCAACCTTATCATAATTATTGTACATATAAAATAATTTAGGTAGGTGTACGATGTACAATAGTAAATTTTTTTATAAAATGATAAAAAATATATGCAAGAAGAACGAATTAAATAATTCCGATGAGGATTTTGAGATCAAAGATAATTTTCAGCATTCATTACAATAACTTCAATATCCGAAGGTTCGTAACACTGAACATAAGTTGTTTGTATGACTTACAGCAACTGACAGTTTTGTCAACATAACCTATAAAAATAACTATTCTTTTTATTTTCACTCATATGAAACTAATGACTTTAGAGAAAAATGTTATATACAAAATATGATTAAGACTATAGGGTTAGACTAATTTATCAGTAATAATATAACGAAAATTCAACCAGTGGTTCTCAAACGGTATAACAATTTTTTTTAAATGGTAACCTATATAATTTTTAGTCCATTGCATAGAGATTTTTTTTCTGATTTCAATAATTTAAATATTGTATAGGGTTGTACAACAATTAAGATAAATTGTTTCAAATTTTAATACCATTTTTATCGAAATAATTGTTATACAACCCTCTACAATATTTATATCGTTGAAATCAGAAAAAATTCTATCTAAGGGATTGAAAGAATTTTAGGTTACCATTTAAAAAATTATACTTTTGCTCTACAGTTTAAGAACCTCTGGTTGATTCTTCTGAATGTTATTACAAATACATAGGGTCCTATACCATTTTTAAATTTTTTTTCTATAAGAACAGGCTGAAATAAGAATTTTAGTCAAACGCGACTTTAAAATTTTACGTAATAAGCGAGGTATGAATTTTTAAAGTTAAGAATTTCTTGCGTGACCTAACTGATACTTCCAGTGATCGAAAAACTGTTAGTTCCAGAGAGAACGGATTTTTTTATGTTTGCATAGCTGAAATATCTTTATACAGAATGTTTCCTTTATAAAACAAGAATAAAATTGTTGTTTTTTCTTTTAAATATATTTTTTTCATTATTAATTATTTCTTTATAGTTAAAGACAAAATTATTTATGTTTTTGTGTTATTTAAATAATTTTTTATCGAAAATAAATGCATATTCTTTTAATTATTTTACTTGACAACATGGTGCCTCCTCATCTCTAATTTGTAAGAATTTCACTACGTGGCGCATTGAAATATGACATCAGGGTGCAATAAAAATGTAAAAGGTACATACAACAACGTGACAATTCATAATTTTTCAAAGGTGACCGCAGCAGACGCGAAAATCTCGTTTTTAAAACCAGGCGACCAATCAAATTCTTAGGACCTAACGCGTCATACATAATTAGTAATCAACTTTAATCGCTTGTAGTTTGCGACCTAATCAATATTGAAACAAAATGTTTTCACTAATACTCATTAATTTATGTATATTTTCGTCTTATTTAATATAGTTAAAATTTGCCTTTGGTATAGTACCCTATTAGCCCCTTATTGCTAACCATTTTTTGTATGTAAAATTTTTCTCTAAAGTCATTAGTTCGCCGAAAAAAGCACTGGTTGTTCCTGTATAAATAACTATTTTACAAATCATAATTAAAATTATTCCGCATGAGCACGGGCACGTTCACGATTCCTCTTCACCCAATATGCGCTCAAGCATAATGCCATGATAATTGAGTAGATACTGAGAGCTACAATGCCAAAAACTATTCCCTTAGCTCCATACCTAACGATGTTATCTATAGTAGCCTCGCGGCCGGTAAAGTTCCATTTCGGTTCGATTAATTCAACGGTGAGCGATATAACTGGTTTCGGGCAATCGGCTGCGGTACAGTCAGGATTAAAACAAGTATAGTTTCCGTCGTGTTCTTCTTTCACCTTTTCAATCTTCAGTATGGACTTCCGCTCCCTGTCGGCCTGCGAGATGCTGATACCAGAGGGCAAACTCTCGGCCTTATCCTTCTGCCAAGACAGTTTCGAATAGCCACAAGTCGAACACTCCATTTGCACTGAGTCATCAATCTCCGCCGTGTAGCGGACTCGACTAGCTTTTGTCCCTACGTAATTTATCGCAACATCGAACCCTTTATTTTTCAATGCCAAGGGTTCTGCACATTCTACACTCTTTTTTGCGTAATGCATGAACGGGCAAAGTGCATCATTACAATACCATGGGTTTCCTTCAAACGATGTTTGAAGTTGTGAAAATATATTGGAATTCTCAAAAATATTAATGTCCACATAGGTCAATTTGTTGCCATATATATGTAACCATTTAAGAGCAGGTACATTCTGAAAGGCACCTACTTCTATCAATTTTATATAATTATCGTCCAAATCAACCCACACCAACTTCTTCATATTGGAAAAAAAGCCTTTACTTATTTTTAGAAGAGCATTCCTAGTAAGCCTTATACCCCAAAGTAATGGTGCTTTCTGAATTATACCAATGGGAATATCGTTTATTTGGTCATAAAGCCATATTTCATATAATGTATTCCTGTGTGGATATAGAAAGTTTACGTCTATGGTTCGAGTACCACATGAACCAAGCATTAAAAATTCCAATCGCGTGAACTTCTGGAACAATTCTTTTGTCAGTCCGTTACGGGCGCATATTGAAGCTCCACCTGAAATGATAATTCTTTCATAATCTGATAGACCAGGGGCAGGCACCAGACAACTAAATGAATGTGCCAAAACACTATCATAGTTCCAGGAAGCAAACTGTAGAGGCGCGGCAGGGCTTAAATTTTGAAAAAATGGATTGTCACCTTTGAGTTCAAAACATTTTGCAATATTTTGTATTGTAAAGTCACATAAGTCATCACACATGTCATTGAACGTACAATTTAACATCTTTAATTATTTGATAATTCAATTTGTATGTTTATGGTTTTAGTTATAGTGCCAGTAGTGATTTATTTCGTTAATCTCCAGTTTGCAAGTGTATTAACTGTGTTTATTTTTGACGTAATATAGACTTGAAATTCAATAAGCTGATGAACATTCGTTGTGCTGTTTGATATAAAGTGCAGTTCGAAGAAGCAGATAGACGTTTACTTTTATATTTAATGATGAAATGTCATACCATTTCCAATACCCTTTTCTTACATATAGATAAATATTAAAATAGGAGTGTATGCTTATGTGACAAGTAATTTTAAATTTATTTAGAAATGAATATATAGTTATTGTTTTGTGAGTATTTAAAATATATGTATGTATCTATATTCAATTCTCTTATCTCTTTTATTTTTAATATTCAAAATTTTAATCTATGTATAGGGCGCGAGCAGACACGTGACACGAGCGACCTTGACGTGCTTGGAATCAGCTGATTTGTGTGCGCATGTTATTTAGACAAGAACAATGTCACGTTGACAGTACCAATGTTTTGACTTATTTTGATTTCGAACTGCTTTAATGTTATTTTACAATTTTTAGGCAGTAAAACATATGAAATTAAAAATAATAACATTTTAGCAGTTAAAAATAAAAATAAATCAAAACACTGGTCTGGTCAACGTGACATTGTTCTTGTTAAAATGACTTGCGCACACAAATCAGCTGATTCCAAGCACGTCAAAGTCGCTCGAGTCACGTGTCTGCTCGCGCCCTATACGAGTACAATGACATGTCACCTATGTCACAGACTACCAAGCCGACCAAGCCATCACAATGTGCGTTAGTTTATGGAAGCAATCTGTAGATGGCACTATTTCGTATTTCGAAAAATACATTGTGTGTCCTATCTGTAGCTGAGGTGATCCGTGACCAGGGGGTCTATTCTAATTCATGTAGCGTGTGGCTAACTTAGCCCAATCCCGCTATCCGACTCCGACTCCATCTGTTGGCCAGTAGTGGAATTTTTATTAATTTAGCCACATGTGGCTATCCGTAGCGAGAGCTCCAGTGGTACCGCTACGAGCAAAGTGTCAAGCTCGTCAAGCTATAATTTGAATTTTTGTTTTGACAGTGACTGATAACTCTGAATGACAAGTTGACAAGCATTTCAGCTTTTCAATTTTGTGTTATAATACGTGTGTTATATCATAATAATATTTGATTTATATCTATATATTGTAAGTACATATTTAAATTATAATAATTATTTATAATTCTAACAACCTTTGTTTAAAAATAATTTTAGATTATGGCATATATTTAAAGGGCTTTATTAGCCGCAGATGTGCTTGAAGGAGAGGAAAGACGGGAAGAAATTCGATTGAATAGACGAACGATTAGGGATGCGCAAGACCCATTCAGTTTCATTGAAAGGGAATTTATTTTAAATTAAACTAGCTAAAATTGCTATAGTAGAATCTAAATCTATCGAAAATTTAAAAATGTAATATATAAATAAAACTATTAACTAAACTAAGTAATCTAACACACTATTACTAATAAAAAATTAAGAACTATAACAAAACTACTAAATTAATCCTACAACAAACCTAAATAAATTGCCACACCAAGAACTAACACAAATTAAACACAAATAGGTACTATAAGAACACAGCCACGATCATCCACAGTGAAACTAGAGTGAAAGCTATCAGCACGTTTGACATCTGTCATTATAGCGGATAGCACATGTGGCTATCCGACTTGAATCCATCTATTGGCTAGTAGTGGAACTTATATAGCGGATAGCACATGTGGCTATCTGACTTGAATCCATCTGTTGACTAGTAGTGGAACTTATATAGCGGATAGCACATGTGGCTATGAATTAGAATCGACCCCCAGGGGCTCTATTCTCAAAATCGTTCGTAAATTTACATATGCTTTAAGGAAAGGGAAGATTTTTTGGTTTTTTTTATAAAAAATCTT
Source organism: Harpalus rubripes (assembly GCA_963082715.1). Classification (NCBI taxonomy): domain Eukaryota; kingdom Metazoa; phylum Arthropoda; class Insecta; order Coleoptera; family Carabidae; genus Harpalus; species Harpalus rubripes. Next base: position 49,245,590 of record OY720459.1, read on the forward strand.
CCCTTTCCTTGATCTTCCACGTCACACTTGGGTTCCCTTTTTACCTTCCGTCACCTTTAGGTAAGGAAGGTATTGTCTTTGGTCAAAAAATTCGGTGGTGAGTTTTTGATGAATAAGCACGTTTTAGGGTCCCTAGAACACGATTTTACTATTTTTTACGATGATGTCTGTATGTGTGTGTGTGTGTGTGTGTGTGTGTAACAAAATTTTCGTCTACGATAACTTCCATACTACAATTCAAAAAATTATAATTCTTTCGTATTCCTCTTCGTTACATATCCATGTGAAGAGCTGATTAGATTTTGGTTAGAATTGGTCAACCGGAAGTACCCTCATTTGAAGATTTTAACAGTTTTTCTTGAAAAAACCATGTTAAATATCATTTTTTCACATTTGATGTTATTATAAATATTAAAGAATATTTTATTCTCTATGCGATTTGAATGCATTTTATATTTCATATTAAATGGATATAGAGTTAAAAAATTATAAAGAAATTAAATATCATATATTAGCTAGCTATGCTATAACTCTGGAAACAGCTGATGTATCAGAAAAATTCTGATTGAAAGGTGTCAGTGTCAAGTGCAGTTGACAGTATGTATGTGTTATAATTGTACTGGAAATATAGGATCTTTTGCTTTCTGTATGGAATTTGTATAAAATACATACAACTACTTTAAGGTAATGTACAAGAAATAGAATCTTTTGCAAAAAAATTTCTGTATGACATTTATACAAAATACATAGAACTGACGGAAGGTAATGTGCTGGCCACATCAGATTTTTTTACATATGCTTTACGTTAAGAAGAACTTAAAAATTATAAATAAATGCGGAAAATCACAATAGGGCGTGAGGAGACACGTGACTAGAGCGACCTTGACGTGCTAATCAGCTGATTTGTGTGCACGTGTCGATTTGGCAAGTACAAAAACCTTTTATTTTACAATTTTCAGTTTCAGTTTAACAGTTCAAAACGGTCAAAATTAAAAGAAGTCAAAACATTGGTTTTGTTAAGAGACAATGTTCGTGTCAAAGTGTTACGCGCACACGTATCAGTTGATTCCAAACACTTCAAGGTTGCTACAGTCAGAGTTCGTGCAGCTAGAACCATACAAACGAACAGGCCTATTGAGTTTCCAATTTCTCTTTAGATAGTTGTCTCTGGCCTAGAGTACATGCACGTCACGTTGACAACCATGTCAAAATCAGCTGAATGGAAGTAAACATCTGCTATTCTATTCAAATTCACATAGTGTGAGGCTATCATAGACAAATCCCACTATCCGACTTAAATCCATCTGTTGGCTAGTAGTGGAATTAATATTAATATAGCCAGATGTGGCTATCCGTAGAGAGAGCTCTAGTGGTACTGCTACGAGCAAAGTGTCACGCTATAATTTGAATGTTTGTTTTGACAGTGATTGATAACTCCGAATGACAAGTTGACAAGCAGTTCGGCTTTTCAATTTTGTGTTAAAATACTTGTGTTCTTGTGTTATATCATAATAATATTTGATTTATATCTATATATGTAAGTACCTGTTTAAATTATAATAATTATTTATAATTCTAACAACCTTTGTTAAAAAATAATTTTAAATTATGGTATTTCTTCACGGGGTTTTATTAGCCGCAGATATGCTTGAGGAAGAGGGCAGAGGGAAGAAATTCGACTGAATAGACGAACGATTACGGATGCGCAAGATCCATTCCGTTTAACTCAAAGGGAAATTATTTTAAATTTTGAACTAACTAAAGTTACTACAGTAGAAACGATCTATCGAAAATTTAAAAATGTAATGCGGTTGTAAATAGCCATCTCGCTAACTTCAAACACATATCGAAAACGTCTGACGTTTCTACTTGAATCCATCTGTTGGCTAGTAGTGGAACTTATATAGCGGATAGCACATGTGGCTATGAATTCGCGAATAAAATTAAGTCGTAGCCATCTAGTGGCAAAATAAGAACTATTTGTTGTCGTACTTCACTGAAAACGCTATTTGGGCTAGTGTTATTTTATTTGGTTATTGTTTGTGAACAGTAAGTCTTTGTTTTATTATTTCTATTTTACGTGTTCATTCACTACTTCAATAAATAGGTATTGACGAAAATCAGATTTTTTGAAGACTACATTCCAGTTTAAATCTGTTTCATCCTTAACCTGTTTTACACTTTCCTATTTAATGACTGAAAGTATCCTGATTTTTTCTTCATTTACTCTATTTTCTACTTAAAATTCTTTGAAGAATTATTGGAAATTAAAAATTTAAAAAATTCTCTTTATGAGAGATGAAGATTATTTTCCAAGAACATTGTCATATTTATCTGCAAATAAACAAATTTTGAAACGTCCATGCACAAAATTGAAATAATAACATTGAAACTTAATCTTCAAACTTATCAGTAAGTAAAATAAAACCTGCCTAAATATTTTAATAATAGAATAAAACACTCTTGAAAACTGTGTTTTTAACATGTAAACAAGTACGTTTGAAAATGACAGTACGACAATCATCCGACATCTTGGTTGATAACAGCGCCGCCACCGGTGATTTTATTCACGAATTAGAATAAACTATTATTCACGAAAGATGACTATTCAAGGTCATTTGTAAGCCGTCTGATATAAGATTACTTGCAGATAACTTCATTACATTTCGTTTGCATAGGCGTGCAACATGAAGTGTTTATGGACACATTTTAACTGAAAAACTAAGAGTAATTTTTTTAAAAATTATTTTTCTTTCTAAATAATGCCTTTCTGAAAGATATATCTTCTTCACTTATGTTTATGCAAAATTCAAAAACATAGTCTTAATTTTAAACCAAATAATAATATATTGATTTAAACAGCAACGCCACTGGGTAAATATTAGCACAGAGGGCAGTGTAGTAGATAATTAGGTATCTGTAATTCTACAACATACGTCATTATTATTTATAATGTGTTAGAAAGTAATGCCACTATTTATATATATATATCTGTCACACCACAAAAATTAAATAGACATAGGTCAAATAATCTTTCTCTTTCTAAGACAAAATGTTGCAAAGCTACTACTGTAAAGTGATGTGTATTCTTTCTTCGAACAAATGACCTTGAATAGTCATCTTTCGTGAATAACAGTATAGACCCCCTGCTACACTACTATATTTTTATATAGTTTCTATAAAAATTACATTTAAACCATGATTTGACTAGTGCGAAGCGCTCGAAAATTGACCCCTATGGTGCACTCTCCATGCCAGCAATGAGTGCCCGTGAGGTGACGCCTGGTAAACGCCCGCACGGTACAAATATGTTGTCATCATTACCGATATCTGCGTACAAAAGCAGATCGGAACACCCAGCAATGGGTAATATGCCGTGATGCCGTGATATATTTATTTTATATTGAAGCGCTCGAACCACCTTAAATGTACCCTTTACCGAGTTATTATTTCTTAATTTATGTGGCTAAAATTTGAGCTTAACGGATTTCTGAAATACTGATCTAGTTGCGTTAGGTATTGTCAGGACTTTTTTAAAAATTTCATAAAAAATCAGACTAATTTTCCAGTCGGAAGACATGGTGTGACTAGGCTCTTGTGTATATACACACAGCATATATGCTGCACTCAGTGGCGGCTTGTCAGAGTAGGCAGGTGAGGCAGTGCCGCACCAGAAAAGAAATAAAGCTGTAAATAATGTAAAGTAGTATGTAAATTAAATTTCAACTTATTCCGTAATGCTTGTCTTTATAAAAACCAAAAGAATAATTTAAGCAACCACCATAACTAATCTGTAATGCAGTTCACTTGATTTACACTCTGTGAAGTGCTACTCGCAATGAGGCACCCTTGAGGCACCCAATGCCTAAGTAGCCCAATGTTTTTGATACGGCTTTCATTCATACAGAGCTGCTCTAGGCACTGCCGCACTGCTTCAAATGCAATGAGTGCGTAAAGCATAAAAGTTAGTAGTTACTTCACTTTCCACACGGCCCTATAGAGGCCGAGACCGTACCTGAATACAATCAAACGCCGCGTACTGACAAATTTTGTAAGTAGGTTCACGGCGGGGGAATTAAACGGATTACAAAGAAAATTAAAACTGTAGCATTCCAATCTCCTTTTTAAGATAAAGAGTAAAATGAAATTAAATGATGTATTTTACACAATTAATATTTGATGGCTTGTAGCAACAACTGCGGCGAACCGGCAATCCTGTATAATAGTCGCGCCAAATTCTCTTGGGTTTAGACTTTATACACATACCCCGTTTTATAAAGAAAATTTAATCTCGGACTTCAAAATACGAGTTTTGTATTTATAATAATATATACAAAATCCTGGATTTTAATTATAATCCTGGATAAAAATTTAAATCGCTTTTATAAAACCGGGCATTAGACAATTAATCTAGGTAAGTCAACAATCCGTTAAATATATTCTCTTTTCTTCGCTTTTTCATAAAATATTCCGTGATCTGAAAATTTAATTTTGTACATGATATGGGAAAAACATGCAGCTGCACCTCCATTGAAAAAATGTAACTTTCAATTATAACGAGTTTGACCTTGAATGAAAAAAAAATTTCGCCTGCGGCGCATTTTTTGCTGGATACATTGCCTCACCAAAGTTTTAGTGCACGAGCCGCCATTAGCTGCACTATTGTTTAATACACGGCAGACACTGCGTTTTTATCTAGAATTTACTATACATTTTGTAATACGGCAAACAAAATCAGCAAATATTTCACTAGTTATGGCATGTACGCCAAGCAAATTATATTACTTTGACTCGCTCTATAGGTAACAAATCACAACATAAAACAATCCAGTCTCAAATAAATTAGCTAAAATGTTTAGTAACGTTCTACTGATGAAGTAAATCAGTTGATTTCGTGGAACGGTTATAACACTTATACACGAACTGTTAAATTACCAAAAATACCTGTAATCCATATAGCTTCAAGCTCCCAAGGGGCATCACTGGGAATATCATTCCCAATCCGATTTGTGCAATGCAACAAATAAAAAGAATTCTCCTTTCCACTTTTTCTTTCATAAATCCATCCATGATCCATTTGCCAATCGTGTCTTGGGTTAGCCATTGTTTCGAAAGAAAGTCTAGTCCTTCTTCCACAGCTACATGGAGAGCATCTTGAACTTATTTCCTCTGACAAGTACATCAGGAATAGAATTAAACACTTTACTTTTATGTTCATTATCTCAGATAAATACATAGAACATAAACACTTTTCACATAAAAAATTAAACAAGTAATCAAGTAAACAATTTTTGTCTAGTATGGTCACCAAACCAACGAAACCAACGTTAAACAAAATCATGTTGTCAAGTAGTTTTGAAAGAAGATATGATGAAATATATAATATTATTAAAAGCAAATAATACACAGCCTCCCACTACTTAATTATTATTATGCTGAAATAGTATATCTAACAGAATAATAAAAATGTGATTAAAATTCAATATAGGGCACGGAAGATCACGTGACCTATCATACGTTTTGTCCCTTTCTCACTTCAGACTCGATCTTCAGCTCTGTCCCATGCTAACTTCAGACTGTACTTTCGACGCAATGCGCATGCGTCAGTTTGAATAGCTGTCACATTTCTAGCAAGATATCAAATGAGAATAAAATGAAGACAATAAGAATCAAATTGGTTTTTATTAAATCTTCAATAATATAATATAATGGAAGATAACATATGTATATGCATAAGTATTACGACCAGGATGCTCTTTGTCTTCATTCTTACTTAAAAAGCAGACGTCTCTCTTGTTTTTCAAATGTAATGTAACCTACCTATCACACCTATCCTACCTATACAAATTGTCACTTACTTTCAAATATGATTAGGTTTTAAATAATACCTTGATAATCGGTGCTTGATGGGATAGCAAACAGTTTTATATTATAGTCCGACGACAAACTTGCACCCAACAACGCACTGGCTTCGTTTGAAAAAGAATAACAACACTTACAGAAAATAACAATAAAAGAAATAACAACAAACAAGATAACAAAAAGAAACAAATAATAAAACACTACAATGAATAACAATATCTTAATCAATCGCTATATGCACAAGAACCGCCAAATAACAAAATGGCAACAAATTCCACGCTTGCGCAAACTCGTTCTTAAAATTTACCGCTAGAAAAATATGACAGCTATTAAAACTGAGGCATGCGCACTGCGTTATTAATTACAGTCTGAAATTAGCATGTGACAGAGCTGAAGATCGAGTTTTCTGAAGTGAGAAGGGACAAAACAAGATAGGACACGTGATCTTCCGTGCCCTATATGGAACATGCTTGTTACTAGACATTTTGAATGAGATATGTCACCTGATGCAACAGACCAGAAAAGTGTAACGGTCAAATTTAGGTGCCAAATTCGAACTCAGTTCATAACGCTGAGAGCATAATTTTACTCTCCATGTATTTCTTACCAAGAAAATTTTTGCTCAACTTTAAAGGACGAAAAATCTCATAAAAGTAAATCTCTTATGCAAAACATTATATGTACCATCTAGATCGATCTTTTATCTCCTGATTCGTACAATAATATTCACATGAACTGTACACAGTTTATAATTATTTAAATATTAATACAACATTACAAAATCCAATGAACGTATATCCCAATAGGTCCTACAACTTCGGTACGCAGCCAATCGCAGCATAGCTTTTATTGCATTTGACCTAATTACGGGCGCGTGAGGGTCATCAACGACATACGGCATTTTAACTTATAAGTAACATTTTAATTTCTAATAATTTTCTTACTCTATCTTTTCAAGGATTTTAAATAGTTGCAATCTGTTACTAAATAAACAAACTATAAAATACATAACAAGAACTACTTAATTTCTTTAACAAAATATCTTTTTTCTGGCAGTAAAATCACACTTCCATAAGAAACCTATACTGGGAAATTCGAACTATGAACTCGCGCCAAAAGCAAATTCTAACCTTACTTTTCTGGTCTACTGACGTTACTGATTCTCACGCATGCGCTATGCTTTCTTTAAAGTTTTATTTCAAAAACGAAAATGCGATTAGAGCCCATGCTGCCTTTATTTAAATTACACATTTGTAGATTGTACAGGTTAATAAACACAATAAGATTTAACAAATTAATACATCAGCAAACTTCCTGTTGTATAATAAATATCAAAAGAATCTCAACAAATTACCTTGTTTGGAAATTCATTCAAAATATAATTCAGTAAAATGACAGATGTTACTAATATAATAATAAATGTTAACAGAATAAACATATTTCAACCGATAAATATGTTTAATTACAATAATTACATTATCGTGAAACAATGTTTTGGAATGTAATAACTTATCAAATTATTACATTAAATGGACCTTTCCAATTTAAAGAGATAGAAGATATGCGCAATGGGGATCTGCGCATAGTAAGAACAACTGAGATCTATGACGTTTGATTCTAAAACATTTAGACGTAAAATGTGAGAATATCTCGGATAACTTTAAAAAATCTTATCGAAATAAGTTACAAAAGCTTTTATTGAAGGTAAAATGTCTAACGATGCAAATTTTCACTGAGAATACAGGTATTTTAATGACTGCAATATTTTTGACGTTTCGTTTGACAGCCCAACTGGCAGTTGTTCGCGCCATTTTCTTACTATTTGCAGCGATAGAAAGAGATAACCCTTAAATTGGAAAGGTCCATTAGTTGAGTTAAGAAAACTATAAATACATACATATATGAGTACTGAAACAATATATTTTAAAATATATATTATTAATTTTACTGCAAGTAAAAAATTGATACTTAGCTAATAGACCTTTTCAAATTAAAGAGATAGAAGATATGCACAATGGGGATCTGCGCATAGTAAGAACAAATGGCGGGAACCATATGGTTAAAGTAAAATATGCACTTCAAGAATGAGACACAGACGTCACGACAGCTGCGGGATGTCCATAACGCAGGGTCTCAATTTCAACTTATAGGTACGTCTAGTCCTAAAAATTAACTGATACGCCCTTGGACGTATTTATAAGTTGAAATTGAGATCCTACGTTAAGAAATTCGCGCAGCTGTCATGATGTCAGTGTCTCATTTATAAGTAGTTTTACTCTATATATTATACGTGCTTTCTTGGTGAGATCCATGGCGCTTGTTTTTTCCAAATCTAGATGTATAATGTGAGAAAAATCTTTGGGAACTTTAAAAAACTTCTCGAAAGAAGTTATAAAAGCTTTTATTGAAGCTAAACTGTCTAACGATGTAAATTTTCACCGAGAATACAGGTATTTTAGTGACTGCAATATTTTTGACGTTTCGTTTGACAGCCCAACTGGCAGTTGGCGCCATTTTACTTATAAGGCGATTTCGGGCGACATATCCGTTCACTTGTTAAAATTAGTTACGGTATGATATGATTAATGGTGGCGCCAAAAACCATTGGTTCCTCCTTGGTTCACTTGTTGATACCGTGCTTGGTGGGTATGCATATTCTGTGACATTTAAAACTGTCAGAAATAGTGTCTGACAATTAAAATGGATTAACGGAGAAAGATAGTTTATCCATATTTGTCCAAAAAAGAGCCAACGAAAATAATGTCACCCTGTTTGACATAAAGACCACGACACCGACTGTTTTGACTTTTGATATTTCAAAAAAAGATGCCAAAGAGAGATAGAAATAGTGAAGAGAGAGCTGACCCAACTCGCAAACCCGTTCAGCTGTGAGCACTGAACCAAGCATACCATAGACAAAATAAAACCTTAATTATGTAGTTATGTATTCCTTATTCTATGAAGCATACCGGGTAAGTTGTTCTTAGCGCCCGAATGTGTGAACATATCTGAACGCAACATACCACAAGTGAACGGTTGTCGCCCGAAATCGCCTGTAGTGTATTCCGAAATTAAACCACAGTAACCACTGAAAATGGTTACAGCTTAACCGCGGTTACAATGTTACCGACATCGGATTAGAAAACGGGCCAGCTAACAGCTAACCTCATTTTGACAAATTTAAAATAGTTAAAAGTTCATTTGTCATGCATCAAAATATAACCGCACCACAACCGCCGATCTAGCGCGGTTAGGGGCCTATTCTGTAATTCTGTGGTTAATTTTTTTAACCAATCAAGTATGTTGATAAATAACAAATTAAGGGATTTTTAGTTGTCAAATCAATATCTATTGGATAAAATTTTGAACCAGTAACAGAGTTCGAAAACACAACTGGTTACTGGAAAAGTAACCACGGTTAACTTGGTTCAATTTCGGAATACACTATTACTTAAGGCGTTTTTAATTCAGACCGGTTACCTCCGGTTACATGGTACATCTTTTGAACTGTTAAAAAGTTATTGTTTTAAATTTTGACTGCCAGACTAATAAAAACATTATAGCAGTTCAAAATCAAAATAAATCAGAACATTGGTCTTGTCAAAGTGACATTGTTCTTGTCAGTGACATGAGCTCACAAATCAGCTGATTAAAAGCACTCCAAGGTTGCTCGAGTCACGTGTCTGCTCGCGCCCTGTAGGTCCATTTCGACTGCGAATATATTTAAAATAAAATTCTAAAAAATACAACCCTCCAACGATCACAAATACACTAGATATAACTTCATAGCATTTGTTTTGTTTTCGGCTGGACAGAAAGAGACAACTAAGGATAAATATATGTAAAGACCCCTCACGGAGTATTCGCTAGATGTCACTGCTTGTTTTATTAAAATGAACTGTACTTTATTTGAATTATTAACGAAAACCAATTATAAAATGCATAAAACAAATTGTTATCAGTATTAAGAAAAGGTAAAAGTAATTGTATACAATTATTTATTTTATTCTATTGATTTTTAAACAATGTTGTTTTTATATACTTGCTTCTTATTCCATTTGTAGTTTTTTCTAAGTTTATTTTTGTTTTATATGTGGATCTGGATTTTCAAATAAATGTCTAAAATTAAATTGAGCAACTGAATGCCATGATTATTTAATGGATCGTAATCCAGGATATCGTTATGAATACAGTCCTACCGAAATTCCCGTAGATAAATTTCTCATCGGGTCTCGTAGCCGCGATCCTGAGTGTCTGGTCGCGAATCTGGGGAACCGGATTCGATCCCGACCGACACCAAATATTTTTCGAATTTTATATGGCACAAAATTGACCCCTGTGGTCAGACAGAATTTAAAGTTACAAAATCGAGGGCCGAACGACCACAACTTCCAAACTAAGGAACAAAATGTCATAAATACATTATATGGACTGTAGAGACATCTCTCGACAAACTTTAGAGTAGACTTCATATATCTCTATCTCTAGTTGTCTCTTTCCGTCCAGCCGAGAACATAACAAACAATAGTGACGTATAGGGCATGTTTTGTCTAGTATATTTGTGGTCGTTGCAACCCTCGTACAATAGCAATTTAATGCTTATTACATTGGAATTTGTAAACAGATTAGTCGAAAAATATTTGGCCATAAAAGTTGATATTTGTTCTAACAAGTTGTTATTTAGTTATTAATTAATAACAAATTTTACCTGTTTATATATTATTGGACATATTTTCAAACAAAAATACATAATACTAAACTATTACTCATAACTCACTATTACTTAAAAAAAAAACAACATTGATTATTATTCACAGGAAAAAATATATTTAGTATAATTACAATTGGCAAATTACAGAAATTTAAACATGCGTCTTTTACTAAATACAGAATAGTAAATAGTAAACAGTATAATGAAATGTACATTTTGCAGTTAATATGAAATAAATACAATGTACGTATAGTTCCAAAGTGTGTCACAACACAATTAATTATTATAATAGGTCATTGACTAGATGTCCAATGATCTAACGAAGAACAATCAGGTATTTCACAATAAATACTGTAACCTCTATTCACTAAAGATTTTTTGTTCAGAATAGTAAATAAATTATTTTTATCTGCAACCAACTGAAAAATGACAGATTCTACTTTTTAGAATCTTTTAAATTCATCAAAAAAAACACAATTTTTTTACATATTATGTTTGCAAATAAATTTTTGATTACTAACTGGAGCCACCTCAATAAAAAGTGAACTTTTCTATTAAAATAGGTTCAAAAAGCATGCGTTTTTTACACAATAAAAGCGTGTAAAAGTGTACGGGTAAAAAATGGGACGCTATAGCACTTTTTCACACTTTTGTGGACATAAAAAATAATTTATGTAATTAGAGTAAAACTGGTTTATTTCACTCAGGATTTGACGCCTACAATTTTGAAGCTGATGCTAAGCTTGGAAATAGAAGAAAATCATTCAAATAAAAGTTGAAGTAGATAAAGGAAGACATTCACTTATAGGGCGCGAGCATACACGTGACTCGAGCGTCCTTGACGTTCTTGGAATCAGCTGATTTGTGTACGCATGTCATTTTGACAGGTACAATGTCACTTTGACAAGACCAATGTTTTGATTTATTTAAATTTTGAACTGTTGAGAAGTTATTATTTTTAATTTCGTGTGTTTTACTGCCTGAAAATTGTACAATAATAACATTATAGCTGTTCAAAATTAAAGTATTCTAAACATTGGTCTTTTTTCTTTAATCAGTGGTTCTCAAACTATAACATAAAGTTATATTTTTTTAAGTGGGATGTTATATATTTTTTAAGCACATTCGATAGAGTATTTTTTTCTGAATTCAACCATGTAATCATTTTATATCCTTACATTACAAAAATATTAAGAAAAATACAATTTTAATTTAAATAAATTTTATTTTTATAATTTTTCAGTAGGCTATGCATGAAAAAAACTGAATAAATTAAAACGAACATAAATATTTGTATATAACTTTATATATTGACAGATAATAATTTTGTTTTTCAAACATAGCTTACTGAAAAATAACAATAAAAATTAAATTTATTTAAATTTCAATTGCATTTTCTCAATATTTTTGTAATTTAAGGATATAAAATGATTATATGGTTGAATTCAGAAAAAAAGGGTCTAAAAATATACATACCATCCCATTTAAAAAATATATATCTTTATGATATAGTTCGAGAACCACTGTTTAAAGAAATTATTTTTTTTCAATAAGTGTACTTTTATTTGAACGATTTTCTATTTTCAATAATAAAAAAAATAATCGGAGTGTCCCGTATCCGAGAAACATCCTGTATACAAATAATGAAATATTCTAAATTAATGAGGCGCGGGCAGACACGTGACTTTGACAAGTGCTTGTAGGGCCCCACAAGGGTGCCAAGTATGCAGCTTGTATACTTTACCTGTGTTGCCAAATCAATTTAAGCGTGAAATTAATAAATAAAATTGTAAAACTAGTTATTATTAATGAATATCATGTTGTTTTATTTCCTGACACATTAAACTTAATTTTTAAATTAATTTTTATAAAAATAGAGCACTTAACATGAACTGATGGTTTCCTCAAATTTAGCGCGCCAAGAAATCTTTGTATTGTAGATGGCAGCACTAATCGCTCTATTTTTATATAAAATATTTTAAGAATTAAGTTTATGTGTTAGAAAATAAAACAACATGATATTCATTAATAATAACTAGTTTTACAATTTTATTTATTAATTTTACGCTTAAATTGATTTGGCAACACAGGCAAGTTACACAAGCTGTGTACTTGGCAACCTTGTGGGGCCCTACAAGCACTTGTCAAAGTCACGTGTCTGCCCGCGCCTCATAAACAAATAATAATTGGAAAATGAGATGACTCCATTATTCTTTTTTGTATATTTGTCGGTAGCAAATAAAGTACGTACCATGTCGGTATTATTTTACTGGCGCCATGCAGTAAAATGTATTTTCCGCACTAGATACGTAATGAACTATAATACAAATATTATAAATACATAGTAAAATGACACTAAATGCGCTATATTATTGACATTGACCAGCAAATATAATATTCATCTACACTTAACATCAATTATTTTGTATTTTTAAAACATCAAATTTAACGTGAATAATATATACAAATTGATAGAATTGCTTGCAGCTATTACTCTATCTTTTCATATAGAAAAAAAATTACGCAAATAATTATATTTATAAAATTTTAATAAATATTTTAATATCTATGCATTTATTTGAATATTAATGGCGTTAAAAACTATTAATTAATGTTAAAAATAAATAGTTTTAAAAACACATAGGTGTAGGTGTCTCATTTTCGATGTTTTTTAAAGGTATCTCGGGTAATATTAACGATAGATCAAAGCCGTTTGCACATTGCAGGGTTAATTTTTCGAGAAAAGTTTACTAGTCACCACAGGAATTTTCGATCTTATTTTGTTTTTGAGCTACAGGTAAAATCTCGTTTATCGCTTATTTTGAAAATATGTCATATCTTATATATTATTATAGTTAGAGAAATATTGTTTTTACAAAATTGTTATCGTTTTTTAGATAGAATAAAATGGCGTAATTAGATTTTTTGAAAACTTAATAATTCTTGAGATATCACACGAATTTATGATTTTTTAAATGGGAACCTATGTTAAAAATAGTCTCGTCGTTTTGCTTATTTCATAAGCTTTTCAGTGATATGTAACAAGTTTACATTCTTTTGTTTTAAACATGAATAAAAGATAAATTATCAATTTATTGGGGTAAAAAAAATTAAAAAGTATTAAGAAAGAAATGAAAAAATCAATTAAAAATCATCATTTGTTTATTTTGATTCTATAATTATTAATTATCTTCTCAAAATTATTCTTAACTAATTATTTTCTACTTAGTTAAATTATTATTTATCGACGTTACAGTTGGCTTTGAAAAAAATGATTTAATTTGCTTTTGAAGTAAATAAATTTAAAAAAATGAGTAAAACTGGAACAAATAATATTAGAAATAAACAATTGATGATTTTTAATTTATTTCTTTCATTTGTTTCTTAATATTTTTCAATTTTTGCACCCTAAAAAATTAATAATTTATCTTTTATTCATGTTTAAAATAAAAGAATGTAGACTTGTTATATATAATTGAAAAGCTTATAAAATAAGCAAAACGATGAGACTATTTTCAATATAGGTTCCCATTTAAAAAATCATAAGGTTGTATTATATCTCGAGAATTATTAAGTTTTCAAAAAATCTAATTACGCCATTTTATTCTACATAAAAAACAGTTTGTTAAAACAATTTTTCTCTTACTATCATAATAAATAAGATATGAGATATCTTCGAAATGAGCGAAAAACGAGTTTTTGCCTGTAACCCAGAAACAAAGGAGATCGAAATTCCATGTGGTGATTATTAAACTTTTCTCGAAAAGTTGACCCTGGAATGTGCAAACTGTTTTGCTTTATCTTTAATATTACTCGAGATACCTTAAAAAAACATGAAAAATGAGACAGCTGTACATACAGAGTGTTTCCTTTAAAACAACCAGCGCTTTTTTGGGTGAACTAATGACTTTAGAAAAAAATGTTATATACAAGAAATGATCAAGAATAAGGGGCTAATTTATTAATAATAACAAACCAAAAATTCGACCAGTGGTTCTCAAACGGCAGAACAAAATTATATTTTTCTAAATGGTATCCTATATAATTTTTTAGCCCATTAGATACAGATTTTTTTTCTGATTTCAACGATATAAATATGGTATAGGGTTGTATAACAATTATTTCGAGAAAAATGGTATTAGAAATAATGTTATATTACAATAAGCTATGCAATACACAGGTATTGATAGGTCTGTTGCCTAGTTACGCTAGTAGTAAACCCATTTTTTATTACATTATTTCTAGTTTTAATACCATTTTTCTCGAAATAATTGTTATACAACCCTATACTATATTTATACCGTTAAAATCACAAAATAATATTCTATTTAAAGGACTAAAAAATTATATATGTGCCATTTAAAAAAATATAATTTTGTTCTACCATTTGAGAACCACTGGTTAAATATTCGGTTTGTTACTATTGATACATTGTCCCCTTATTCTTGATCATTTTTGGTATAAAACATTTTTCTATAAAGTTGTTAGTTCGCCCAAAAAAGCGCTGGTTGTTTTAAAGGAAACACCTGTATAATACTGGATATTTTACTTGTGAAATTCATTAAAAATGCACAATAAAATCATTTAAAATAAATGAATTATATTTTCATTGAAAAATAAATATAAATAATTAGTTCATCACTATTAATTTTAAACCTATAATTTAATTTACAAAGTTGGGGACAAACTTAAATGCCATTTTTGTTCTGCAAAAGGTCCTGAATTCTATTTTCGGTTTCGCCAGAAACGATATTGTTGATTTTTTCAATCATTTAATTAATTAAAATTAATTTTAATTATTAAAAAAAAATATGTTATTTATGTAACACAAGTGTAACTTTTTTATGAAAAGGAATATTTTCCACATGATTCGAAGGCGAGTGCTCAAATCATTCTTAACGATAGCGTAAAGCAAAGCTTTATTTACTAATCTGAACAAAATCTAGAGAATTCGAGCAATTTTTGTTACATATCACAAGCAATAGCAATTACAGTTAACATCTTACGATTAAGTTAATGCAACGGTAACAATTTACAAATATAGTTCCTCTCATTAAAATTTATCACTCATACAAAATTTTAAAGCTATTCTACATAGTAAATAAACCAACATGTATATCCTAAAATAAATAGTATACAAATCGCGGTTAGAAATATACAAAGAATATTAAAAAATGAATAAGATTTTGTCTGCCATCAGAATTCCGCGTTACGCAAAACCACTAGCAACCGAGGAACTAATTTCTTTCCGACGAGTTTACCAAACCTGAAATAGTCTTCTTTGTCTTCTTCGTCCTTGAACTTGTCCTTGAGGAATTTGTACGGGATGCATCCTTTGTAGCCAATGAGAATCATCAATTGGTCGATATCATTTGGCGTGTTGCATCCATCTTTATCTACAGCGTCCAAATCCTCGTGGAATCGACTATATTTATCTTTTTCTAATTTTTTAATGCAGTGTTCCATCGGAAACCATAAGTACGTCTCAGGACAGAGAAGATATGAAGGGTATAGTTTGGCTTTGTACCGCATTTTTTGGCAAGAATGAATGTAGTATCCCATGTAGTAGTATTTTATTTCGGGGACTGATCGGTGAAGTTCGCGAACGAAGTATAGCTCTCTGGAAGATAAATATTTCAATTCATGAAATTTATTTTAATATGATGTTCAGTCTGCATAAATAAAATTCTGTTTGTCTGTAAGTCTGTATGCAAGTCCATCGGTTGTTCGTTTTTCAAATCAAAATATTTTGAATATCATCGAAGAAACTCATTTCACAAAATAATAATAATTTCTGAATAATTCTGCAGTCGATTTGGCCGTGTGCCAGTGTCTAGTCACGAATCCCGGTCGACGGCAAAAAATATTACAAATTTTAATTGGCACAAATGTGGCCCCTGTAGTTCACTCTCCATGCCAGCAATGAGTACCCATTAAATGCCTGGTAAACACCCGCATGGAACTAATGTCATCATCATTACTGATATCTGCCGTGATGACCTAACCTAACCTAACCCCATGCAACACGATTTTAGTTTTAATTTGAAAATATTTAAAAAAATTCAGCATACAATGCATATTATTTTACTCACAACTTCTCAACGGTTTAAATTATTTTCAAATTAACACTAAATTCGTGTTCTACGGAGTTTGAAATATAAATTAACTCAATTCCAAATCTTAAAACCGCTTGGACAAAGTTTTATTTAAATATTTCTAAATGACGCCCGTTGCGAATTTTTCGCCATTCTTCCAAAACGTTTTATTTGGTTATGAATTCGGTTAAAGTTTACAGGAAATACATAAAATTAACTTAAATCATGTATTTATACTTAAAATTTATTGAAAATATTGATTTTTTAATAAAAATATTAATATTGACAGCAAAAAAGTGTAGTTTTGACATTGACTCTGTCGGTAAGTCCGCTCTCGAAATTAATGCGGTACTACAAAATCGACCGATTTATTGATCGACTTTGACCTTCAATTTATCGGTACGGGTAAAGCAGAAAAATCGATCGATCGATTTACGAAAATAAATTGATCAATAAATTGATAAAATAGAACGTGTTGGTTATTTTTCTAGTGTCAACTCTATAGTATTTAACATTTCAAACTATATTTAATGTGTGCTTGATTCCAAGGTTATAATTTCGTATATTCACTAGTTTTGCAAATTTTTAATAAGTACACTCCAAAAAACTGCAAGGAAACTGAAGCGCTGCTAGGTTAAACTCTAACTTCACAAATATATAAAATAATATTAAGAAGTTGGTAGTCCTAAATTCAACAAAAAAAAATTGATAGAAAATCGTTAATGGCTGTATTACACTTAACGATAAATCGACCGATTTATTGATCGACTGCGACCTTCAATTTATCGGTACGTGTAAAACAGAAAAATTGATCGATTTATTTACGAAAATAAATCGATTAATAAATTGATAAAATAGAAAAAAAAGTTATATTTTCCGCGATTTTCCGTCGATTTTTAGGGAATTTTGGTTACTTTTCTAGTGCCAACTCTAGAATATTTGATATTTCAAACCTCAGACTAAACATAATTAGACGCCGCATTGCCTATACTGCGCAATGGTTTGTTGTGATGCCATTCCTTCCCATGGTGAGGGGTTAGGTGAGGATAGGAGGGAATGCGGCGTTTGTTTTGTACAGCGTGTTGCCTGCCTAGTTTGTTATTATTATTCTACGTTCAAATAAGGTTCGAATGAACAACAAATGGTAATATGCGGCGTCTAATTATATTTAGTCTGAGTTTCAAACTATATTTGACGTGTGCAGTAAGGTTATAAGTTTTTATCAAGAAATGGCAAGATATCGGTGCTGAACACGTAAAAGAAGAATCGAAAGGATCACGTGTGCGTTGATTGTTATTGAATATTTGAACATTCATAAAAGGCGCGAGAAGTTAGTAGGTTGGTAGCCTAGATTCAAACAAAAATAAATTGATAGAAAATCGGTGACTGTAAATTCTCAAGATTTCTACTATAAATTGATCGATTTATCCGTTAATAATTGAACTATTCATTGTTAAGTGTAACACAGCCATAAGAGTAAAACCGCTATAAATGTAAATTTTGAAAATTAATTATAAAATAACTGCAATATTTTGTATTCTAACAATTTCTACGACACGTCCTAAAGCTGAAAAAACAACTGCATAAAATTTGGCTTCGATATTAAAAACGGCGTAGATTTGCCTAACGGTTATTATTTCACTTTTATGTATAAGATTTATTTATTTATTTGAACGATGAGAAAGTAGAAGCCTCCCTAGACTAAATTAGATTGTATATGTATATAAGATTTATTTATTTATTCGAACGATTAGAAAGTGGAAGCCTCCCTAGACTAAATTAGATTGTATATATTATTGGCGAATGAAATGTCCTATAGAGGCGCTGCGTTTATTTAAGATGGCCGATTCGGAGGGTTTGCAAGTTTGCCGCTTGGTGGCTACGGGTTAATTTCAGTCGCGAATATATTTCTACTGCCCCTGATTTTCCGCTAGGGAGAAAATAAACCCTATGGAGTTTATATTATTATATTGGCAGCTCCAGTTGTCTAATATAGAATAGCTGCAGAAGCTGCATCATCAATTTCTTGGGGTTCTTCTGAGCTATTTTCGCTGTAATCTTGGTATTTCATTAAAAAAAAATTCTCGAAATAAAATTAGAAAAAATTTAATCTTGTATATAACAGTCTGTCGTGGTCGTCTGTGTTGTCAAAGAGTGAATCTCAAAAACCACTAATTTCTTAAATTTATTGAATTGTCAAAAATAACAGTCGAATTTGTCACTATTTGGATTTTTGTGATATTTCTACTGGACGAAGAAAACAGTATACACACCTTTTCAAGTGCCAGTATTTACTCTCGGCTCGGAATTTTATTATTTCATTTTTAATGAAATTATTATAATAATTTATTGTATTTGAAAGTTTTACAACAACTAGATTGGTGGTAGAGTTCTAGCTTCACACGTTAATTTAAAAAAATCACAAATTAGCGGAGTAACGCAAAATTTCGCAAAAACAAAAATGATAGTTCACATAACCACACAAAAAAATCTACTCGGAATTTAAACTACGTATAGAAGATATTTTTCTTACCTTAGTGACCCGTATGTACCCAATGTTAGATTCCTATAATCAGGATCGTAGAAAAAATACACAGAACTAACACACTTCGGCAAAATATCTATAACTCCAACGGCAATCAACTTCCCATCTAGCCAATACTGTTGGTGGAACGACCCATAGCCATCTGCAGGTCCGCCAGACCTTTCCATGTGCTACAAAAATATTTCATTCATTTCAAATCTTAGAGTAATAATAATAAGGAAGTGCCTTGGCTGCCGGTTGTATGAAAAAAGTAAATGCTAGTCGGTGCCGGTTGTTTTAATAGAGCATTTCATGTGTTAGTATTTGTTTATAAGTCTAGTTTAGTTGGTTATGCACATTTTGTTTTAGATTTATATTATATTTTCTATTTCTGTTCACTTCGTATATTGCATATAAACCATTATTCACGAAAAATGACTATTCAAGGTCATTTGTGAGCCGTCTGATATAATATTACTTGCAGATAACTTCATTGTATTTCGTATACATGGGCGTGCAACATGAAATATTTATGGACACATTTTAACTGAAAAAATAAGAGTAATTTATTTGAAAATTATGTATCTTTCTAAATAATGCCTTTTTGAAAGATTTATGTTCTTCACTTATGTTTTTGCAAAATTCAAAAACATAGACTTAACTTATAAACCAAAGAATAATTATTTGATTTAAACGTCCACGCCACTGGGTAAATATTAGCACAGAAGGCAGTGTAGTAGATAATTAGGTATCTGTAATTCTACGACATATGTCATTATTATTTATAGTGTGTTAGAAAGAAATGCCACTATTTACATAAACCTGTCACACCACATAAATTAAATAGACATAGGTCAAATAATCTTTCTCTTTCTAATACAAAATGTTGCTAAGCTACTACTGTAAAGTGATGTGTATTCTTTCTTCGAACAAATGACATTGAATAGTCATCTTTCGTGAATAATAGTGTATGATAGTAATTCATAAAAATTTATTAAAATAAAGAATAATAAATAGGTACTAAACATAGGGCGCGTTCACTTGGGATGCAGCGATGCGAGCGCTGCCAGCGCTACGTAGCGCTGCGCGCAGTGAACGCTTGTTTTTATGTAGCGCTACTTTCCAGCGCTGCAGAAAAACGTAGCGTAAAGGCCTTATCACACTAGAAGTAGTATCTCTGACTTGTCACGCATTATTCATGACTTCGATTCATATCGCTGACTTACTCCAGTGTGATAGCTACGAAGAAGTCATGGATACTCTTGTCAGATGAAATGGAATCGGTTTCATTTCCTCTAACTATTTATCGCTGACTTCTCTATTGCGCATGCGCAACTGTCTCTGAAGTTCAGGAATGTAACTTTACGGAGTAAAATATAACTGTAGAAACGTCAGAAGTTGACATTTTTTTGTTTGATGCGCATAAAATTATTATGCTTGCCCACAATGGACCTTTTCAATTTAAAGAGATAAAATATATGCGCAATGGAGATCTGCGCATAGTAAGAACAACTGAGATCTATGGCGTTTCTAAAAAAATTAGACGTAAAATGTGAGAATATCTCAGATAACTTTAAAATATCTTATCGAAATAAGTTACAAAAGCTTTTACTGATGTTAAAATGTCTAACGATGCAAATTTTCACTGAGAATACAGGTATTTTAATGACTGCAATATTTTTGACGTTTCGTTTGACAGCACAACTGGCAGTTGTTCGCGCCATTTTCTTACTATTTGCAGTGATAGAAAGAGATAGCCGTTAAATTGAAAAGGTCCATTCAAGCGGCTTCAAGTATATTATGACTTGAAAAATCCTTTTGGTTTATCTCAGCGGATTGAAATTAGGATTGAGTTATTTTCAATCTTCTTTAAATTCATATTGACTAAAAAAAGATAGTTAAATACTAGATTATGCAGATAGACAGGAAGAACCTCACAATCTAAAAATTGTCATATCGTTATTTGTCTTCTCTTCTAAAAACAATAAAAAAATATTTGTTTCTTCATCACTCCAAATATTTCGCTTTTGGACAATTTTACTAAGTTTTATGTCGCGACTTTTATAAAATATGGTAAAATGCAAATAACCAACAAATGATATGAATTTAGTAACACTTCAACATATTGCGAATGTGCGCATGCGTAAGGTATTATTCACGAAAGATGACTATTCAAGGTCATTTATGAACCGTCTGATATAATATTACCTGCGAATAACTTCACTCTTCACTGCATTTCGTACCCACAGGCATGCAACGCGAAGTATTTATGGATTTATTTTAACTGAAAAAATAAATGTACTTTATTTGAAAACTTTGATTCCTTATAAATAATGCTTTTCTTAAAGTTTTTATCCTCTTCACCTACGTTTTTGCATAAAACAAAAATATAGACTTGACGTTAACCATAAATTAATAATTTGATTTAAATGACAAGCGCACACAAATCATTTGATTCCAAGCACTTCAAGGTCGCTCGAGTCACGTGTCTGCTAGCGCTCTATATTTCAGCGCTCGCATCGCTGCATCGTAAGTGAACGCGGCCATAATTTTCTTCTTTTTCCACCATAGCCCACTTAAATTAAATGTAATAACTAATTTAAATAAATACAATTTACATATTTTCCATTTTACTAAAAATCTGTCAACTTTCAACATAGGACATGCAACACAAACTACCCTTATTTTTCAACGAAGAATTTATTTAAATAATAAAAAATGGGGTGTTCCATTTAATAAACCTAAGTTTTTTGAACTTCAACTTCACGTTGACGTAGAAATTACATTTTTCAAAAAATGTCGATTATTAACTTATATTAGTGTAAACAAAAGTTTTACTAAAACTATTATAATTACCCCTTAACCTTAAAACTAATTTTAATAAAAACTAAATACATATTTCAAGAACTAAGTTCTTATCATCAGTAGTACAACAAGGGAAAGTGAAACAGAGTAGTCAAGATTACTCAACATGTCAACCATGCCAGAGGTCCTAACAACTCTGAAAAACAAGGAGAGAACTGGGATTATATAGGCACGGAAGTCACAGGGGAATTATTACCTATAAACTAAGATAAATTTCGTCCAATAATAATAAGTCATTAAATTTTAAATCGTCCAATGACTCATTATTGTCGGACGAAATTTATCTTAGTTTATAGGTAATCATTCACCTGTGACTCCCGTCCATATATAATCCCAGTTCTCTCCCTTGTTTTTCAGAGTTGTTAGGACCTCTGGCATGGTTGACATGTTGAGTTATCTTGACTACTCTGTTTAACTTTCCCTTCTTGTACTACCGATGATGAGAACTTAGTTCTCAAAATACGTATTTAGTTTTTATTAAAATTAATTTTAAGGTTAAAGGGTAATGAGGTGTTGCAAAAAAAATTAACATATCTTTTTTCTTCTGAAATTCGAATAAGTACGTTCTACAGTGTTATTAAATATAATTTTCTGTTCAAATTTCAGTATATATTAAGCACAGTAGCAATTTAAAAATATACTTATGTTTTTATCTTTACTTGCGACAACCATTTCATTCTTCTTTCTTCGTTTTGAGGCACTATTAGAAATATGTTTCATGTTTCCCTATTATCAGTTCTATTTGGGCACACTGCACAAAACACTTTTTTTAAAACCATGTTTGATATTTCCAAATACAAAAATCAGTAGTAATTGATAGCTGTCATGGCTATCACTCGTTTAAATTCCGTCGGTGGCAAATGTAAGCCACACCCTCATTGGTTAGGTTTTTTTGAACGTCATCAGGCGAAACGGGAAGCGGAAATTCAAACATTATAATTTCAAAGACTATTTTCTCATGAATAAAGAATAATACGAAAAAAATAAAAAATAGGGGCTAAATATTTTTTAAGGCATAGTTTTGTTAGAAAAACGTTGGATTAAGTGTGTTAGTGTTAACGGTTCTTACGTTGAAATTTTATTTGTTCTCTAACTCGTTGTTTTCATAGCTAGGTAGATACCATAAAAAACTCTCCCCGTAAATAATAGTTATATTTTATAAAAGACGATAACTATTTATGTACAGGGTGTAAATCGAAAAGTGAAACATAGGAGTTTAACATGGGAAATCAATCAATGAATAAGGAATAATACGAAAAAAATAAAAAATAGGGGCTAAATATTTTTTCTTATTCTTTTGATTACAGCAAAGAAAAAAAAACCGTGCAACACCTCATTATAATAGTTTTAGTTATATTTAACCTTAGACTCCATCTATTATTAAACAAAAGCTTTCTTTATAAAACTGTTTTTACAGATTATAGAAATTCGATTCCATTCTCGACATATCGAGTGATAAAGCAGTGGCAGTTCTTACAGAACATTTGTATTGTTTCTT
Organism: Harpalus rubripes; assembly: GCA_963082715.1. Classification (NCBI taxonomy): domain Eukaryota; kingdom Metazoa; phylum Arthropoda; class Insecta; order Coleoptera; family Carabidae; genus Harpalus; species Harpalus rubripes. Next base: position 49,269,145 of record OY720459.1, read on the forward strand.
ATGTAAAATTTTCCGCTGAATAAAATAAGAAAGTTAGGGTTTACTTCCGGTTAAACCGGAAGTGCTACTACTTTGGGAAAATTTTAATTAAAACGGGCATGTCTGAAAATCCCTAGATATCAAATTTCGTAAAATCAAATTGAATAGTTTTTAAAATAACGACAGCGTAAGCTCGTCCTGGGTCACCCTGTATCCCATTATTAGCATTATTAGTTTTTATTCAGATGGCGCCGGCAACCAAAGCACTACCTAATAATAATATTAAAAATAAAGAGACAAGGCACAACAAATTATAGTTTTCGTTACCTTCATTGGCGTGTCAACCAAAAACTCTTTAAAAGTGTTAAGATCGCACTCGGACGGTGTTTCATTGTGTATAATCATTTGATATTTTGCGTATAGTACTGCTGTTTCTTCGTATGTTGCATGTTTTGGGTGCATTCTCACTAAACCAATCTACAAATTTCAACACATCGTTTGTACATAAACAGTAATTTCGTGGGAATTAAGGTAACAACTAAAATATCCTTATGCCTTGCCTCTGTTCAAATAAAGCAGCTATATCACCTGCAATGGAGATTCGAGGAGAAAACTTGTGAATTGTTTTTCGGTGCATTTATCTGGAGGGTCGCCGTGAACATTCATTTGATATTTCCGGTAAACTTGATACTCTTGTGCTCTTACTTGAGTCCAGTCTCTATTATGACCACCTGTTAATACTAAACAAACCTAGCAAACCAGAAATAAACTATCAATTTGAGGTTAAAGTGAAAATATCAAATGCACATACATAATAGTTAAATTCGCCAAAAAAGAAAATTAAATTATTGCCTCGATTATGGTCATGTATTATAGCCCTATAGCGCTTTAACACTTTAAAATTTAAGAGCTAAAGTTGAAAACAATTGTGGTCATAACTTTAAATATTTACGCTTTAACTCTTTAGAATTTAAGAGTTAAAGTTTGAAAACCAATTATGGTCATGGCTTTAAATATTTAGTAACTAAATATTTCTATAAGTTTTACAGTGACAGAAACCTGGCTATAAAATTTAAGTTAACATATTATTATTAGTTGTAATCAAAAACCTAAGCAAAATATGGATAATATTCCAATTTTTGTGGTTTTATTGTTAAATGAAGATGGTGTAAGGTAAAAAATACATATTTTTATAATCGTGCAAGTTATATTAATCATTTTTTATTATGTAGGAATGAAATGAGAATTGAAAGAAGAATATTAAGGGATACTATGAATCCTTTCGAAATTCCCGAAAATAATATTATAATTTTGAATTTAATAGAAGAGATAAGACCTTACGAACATACTTGTAATAGAACGGATACAATTCCTTTAGAATTGCGTGTTTTAGCTACTATTAATTTTTTATCCAATGGTTCGGACCAGACTTGCTAAAATATTCAAAAATAATTTAATCTCCTTTTATATTACCTTTAAGTATATAATATATGCACATAGGAAGTATATTGACGTGATATATTTTATTTTCCATGAACTACGGTGAAAATTTTCCATATTTTGTATGTGATAAATATGTTAGAATATTTTTTATTTTCTAACTTTATGTCACTATAATAGCAACATAACATAAATGAAGTTAGCTGCTCTATAAAATGACATTTCGAATTTAAGAAATTAAATTTAAGTGACCATAATCATTATTCGTTAAATTATTTAAGAATCTCTTTAAGACAACTCTTTAAGCTTAAATTCTATAATTCTTAAAGAGAAGACCATAATCGAGGCGTCTAATAAAATTTAATTTAAATTTAAAGTTCACGACGAAATTACTAAACCAGGTTATATTGGTTGATAATAAATTTTAAAATTACCCCCAACCGTAAAATTAATTGAAGTTTAAAATATGTATTTCGCGAACAATATTCTCATTTTAAGAAGTATAATTTCACGAAAAATCGTATTAAGAGAATAAAAAAAAAATAGGGTTTCTCAAGATATCAACCATGCCAGAGGTCGTAACAGGCCTTTTTTTCAGAGAATGGTTAAGATTACTCAACATGTAAACCAAGCCAGAGGTCTTAACAAATCCGAGAAGTTATGAAGATGCTAGGATTAGGATTATACAGAGTGTTTTTCAACTTCGGGTAAAAACTTTATAAGGCATATAGTACTGACCAAAATGAATAAAATAGGCTTAATCAACATGAGCCCGATCAACGACCAAATATAACTAGACAAAACTTTATTTGGTTTGTTTTGATTTCGGCTGGCCAGACAGAGAAACTAGAGATAGAGATATGTCTTGTCTAGTCCGAGTATTACTCACTAGAGGTTACCACCGAGGCCACGAAGAGTATCAGTGTGTAGTTTGAACGTTGCTCACTAGAGGCGCAAGTGTACTGAGTTAAAATTTCTTGGTTAACATTAAATAATTTGTAGGGTTTAATATTAAAGAAAAATCAGCGTGTCACTCACAAAACCATTACAACTACAAAAAAAGACAAAATACATATGCTTCTACGTGGCCTCTAGTGAGAAACGTTCAAACTAAACACTAGACTATACACTGACACTGTACGTGGCCTCTAGTGAGAAATACTCGAACTAGACAAGACATATCTCTATCTCTAGTTTCTCTGTCTGGCCAGCCGAAATCAAAACATTCAGTGAGGAGGGATAGGGAATGTTTTGTCTAGTTATATTTGGTCGTTGGGTCCGATCTTCAATAGTTTCCGAGATATAAGGCAGTGAAAAAAGTTTTTACGGTGTTTACCTCTGATATCTTGAAAACTATAAGAGTTACGACTTCGATTAAATAAGACTTTTTGTTTACCTTTCAGAGATCAACGTAGATGTGTTTTGCTTTAAAAAAAATCAAATAATTGTACTAAGTTAAATGTTGTGGCAGCTTTCCATCCATGTGTAATTTGTCTATTTTAATTTGTTTCAAACACCGAAAATACAACAATTTCAAATTTATAGGTTAAAAACAATGATTGTAGTAATGAAACAATTGAAAAACACAATTGTAAATAACAATTTCATTATTTTCATTGATAATTTCTTTAATTATTTCTCTACGTCATAGTAGACAATGACATTTATAACGAAATTTAAAAAAAAGAATATGAATATTATATACTTAAAATTAAACAAATGATAATACCTGACTGATGATTTCATTTGATTCATTGCAACAACCGTTGTTTTTAATTTATAAATTGTTGTATTTTCAGTGTTTGAAACAAATGAAAATAGACGACATGGTTGGGAAGCTAAAAAAAATCTCTTTTCAATGGTGCAACTTTCCAATATGGCGTCCATATAAAAATTAAAACTTTGACATAACTCGAAAACTATTATTTCACGTTTGGAAGTTATTTGCATAAATACAAAACTGCAGAATTTACATTTTCGCCAATATCTAGTGACCTATGAATTTTTTCTGAAATAACAAAACAATTAAAATGGTCTCCTAATGGGGCAACTTTTGTCCAATTTAACCGACTTCGTATATCTTATAGTTTTCGAGATCCCCATGTTGGAAAAGTTATCCTAGACACCCTGTATAGGTAAATGGGCTAAGTAATGGACACTCACATTACCAAAAATGGAAAGTTTTTTATCAATTGTTAAGTTTAGACTAACGTTGCATGCGCAGAACCTAAAATTTGAACTTGGACGAGTCTAAATATAATAGTAGTAGTTTTCCACGATTTTTTAAACTCACATTTTTTTATTTTGCACATAAATTTATAGAACGGGAGAAAAATGCAAAAGAATTTTGCAATTTGCATTGACGTCATCCCATGACGTCACAACCCCAGCAAGACCTTGGCCAGTCCCAGCAAGAGAGAAATCTTGCTGAACTGAGATAGAAACAGTTGTATCAACTGAATTTAGGTACAAAAATATATCAAATAAAGAGGCGCGAGCGGACACGTGATTTTGACAAGTGCTTGTAGGGCCCAACAAGGTTGCCAAGTATACAGCTTGTGTAACTTGCCTGTGTTGCCAAATCAATTTAAGCGTAAAATTAATAAATAATATTGTAAAACTAGTTATTATTAATGAATATCATATTGTTTTATTTTCTGACACAGAAACTTAATTTTTAAAATATTTTATATAAAAATAGAGCGATTAGTGCTGTCATCTACGATACAAAGATTTCTTGGCGCGCTAACTTTGAAGAAAACCATCAGTTCATGTTGAACGCCTCTATAGTTATAAAAAATAAGTTTAATAAATAAAATAACATGATATTCATTAATAATAACTAGTTTTACAATTTAATTTATTAATTTCACGCTTAAATTAATTTGGAAACACAGGTAAAGTACACAAGCTGCATACTTGGCACCCTTGTAGGGCCCTACAAGCACTTTCAAAGTCACGTGTCTGCCTGTACCTCATTCGCAGTAAAAGCCAGGCATGCGCACAAACACCATGAAATGAAATAACTTCATGGTGTGACCTTGTTAGGATTGTGGTGTCATTTGGCGACCGTTTTGAACATTTGTATTTTTAATTTAAAAATTCATTTATAAATATTATATAATTTATCATAATTTTTATTTTATATGAATATATTTTATACTACAATTTATATGCAATACTTATTTTTTCAAAAGCCGTTGGCTTGTAAAACCCTTATTATTCGAGAATAAATAATAACGTACGTATATGGGACGTTTCGAGTAATAATCCGCCATTATATGAAATATTTATGGCTAATAAGCTCTAGCAAAAAAATACAGTAAGCAGCAAATAATAAAGAATACTACAATTTTACGCTAAATTTCTATAGTTTCTAGGCAAGGAAAGAATATTCTAGTTTAATCAAGAAAAAAAAAAATTTATTACCTTTAATCTATGCGCAGCAACGTAGGAAATATCTTGAATAAATTCTTCTAAAGTTTTCTCGGGATACTGGTCATCTTTTACTCGTATTGCTGTAGTAATTCCCTTAGCTGCCAGTTTTTGTTGTTTTCGTTCTCTACGAAGCACTTTTGCTTTTTTGCATGGAGGTTTACTTGGATCTGCACCCACACCTACAAAAACATTGAGAAAATAGCGTGGATCCAATAAGAATGTAATACACAATTTATTACGAAATAAAATAGTATGTAAACTAGCGAAAACTCAGCTTCCCCTAGGGCTCCGCCGATAGTGTTTTAGAATAGGCTATACGTATACCTTGTTCCATTTAAGCCATTCAGTATTGCGGAGCATAGGGAATAGTTTTGACCTCTCTGATTTGCTGAAATTAGAGACAAGAGACAAGTTTACCCAATGTGATTTCGGCTACTTCAAGTTTGCGCTGTTGCCAGTTCCATCTACTGAATGGCTTAAATGGAACAGTGTATAGATCTAACCCGTCTAAGCACACTTTAAACCCAAAGTGCTAACGCTAACTGTTTTTCAAATTGTTTGAATTCTGTCTTGACCATCAAATTTTAACGCATAAAATTCAGATCAGCTATGTTTGTGACGTGTTAGGTACTGGCACATGCTATTGGCTAATGGCTGTTCGAACACACAAGCCTATGCTCTGTTCCATTTAAGCCATTCAGCAGATGGCACTGGCAACAGCGCAAATCTGAAGTAGCCGAAATTACATTGGGTAAACTTGTCTTTAATTTCAGCCAATCAAAGAGGTCAAAACTATTCCCTATGCTCCGCAATACTGAATGGCTTAAAGGGAACAAGATATAGGAAAGTGTATCGCCTCCGCCATGTTCTTGGAGTAGCTGACGTAACACGCGCCGTCGATTTTTTGGGCCTCATTTATTGAAACTTTTTACAGGTTAACATTCAAATATAAAAAAAAACTTGAAAACCCCTATATTAATAATGATTTTTACCTCCCGCTACCCTTGGTAAGGGAGGTATAGGGATCGTGCTAAAAATCACATATCGAGATTTTGGTAAATGACCACATTTTAAGGTCCCTAGAATCCAATTTTAACATTTTCACGATGATGTCTGTGTGTATGTATGGATCCTCCACTTTAACTCAAATACCATCATTCAGAAAATTTTAAAACCTTGTATTTCGAACTTTTTCTGTAATGGAAAGAGCCTATTGGATTTTGGTGTAAATCGGATAACCAGAAATGGCACTTTACTAGAAGCTCAGAATAGTTTTTCTTCGAAAAATACCTTTAAATGTTATTTTTTCGAGATTAATGTTATTATAAAAATTAAAGATTATTAAATTTTCTACAGATTTGCATTAATACTTTTTCTATATATTTTATGGATAAATTTATAAAATTATCTATAATTTAAATCCCGGAACCTACGCTTTAAACAAAAAAAAAACTCCGTGGTTGCGCAGTTACTCATAGTCTCATAGTATATTACATTACAAGTCATGAAAATGTTTTATTGCAGACGAGGAGGCTTGTTTGAAGTATGCGAGGTTGCGCAGAGTCCGAGTATTTCTTCAAAGCCTCCGAGTCAAGCAAAGGCATTTTTATGACGCGTGATGTAATCTATTTTTTTTAAATCGGCAATTATAGAAGCTTAAAATTAGAGAAAAAATTAGGTTTGCATATATCATCAGAGCTGTGACAAATTTTAGAAAACGTTGACATGACAATTTTATTATTATAAAAATTTGACGCGTTGTGTTTGCTTTCTTAATACGGGTAATTTTCTTTTTGAAAACGATGTCGCAATGCGAACATGATTTTGATGGTGAAGATGAAGTACCAATGGACATAACTGAAGCTGCGAACGCCGCTGTGGCAGATTTACTACCAAAAAAAATCCAAACAGTGGTACGAAAAGGAGTACGATAGATTCAAAAAGTGGTGCCGCATTAGAAAAGACTGTGGAAAGTAAAAATGTCTAGTCATGAAAATAAAATTTTCATGACTAGGCATGGAAATCTTACTTTCAAGACTCAAATTAGTCCGGAAATGAGGATTTTCATGCCGATTAAAAATATGTAGGTATGTATTTAGACTAATAAAAATTACCGATTCGCAAAAAAGTTTAAGCTAATTCTCATTTTTGGATTAGTGAATTCTATTTTATCCCGGTATTTAAAATTGAATCTTCATTTTATTTTCAAAAAAGGTAGTTGCTTCGATTAGATTAGACTATATTTTAAGAAATAAACTGCTTAAATTAGAGTAAAATTTGCTAATCCAAAAATAAGGATTATCTTAATCTTTTTTGTGATTCGGACGGTAAACGGCGGGAAGTATTGTGTTGGCCACACTAGATTTTTTCTTACCTGGTTTATATTCATGATTAATTGAAGACGAAGATATCGACATATTAGTTGATTGATCGACTGAAATAAATATGAATAATACAATCTCAATTCAATTAATTAAAATGGTTGATAGTATAACAGTCGATTAAAGGTGATTAGCGAGCAGATGATTAGCATTGTTATTCTCTGTCGATTATTTACTGATTATTTTAAAGAAAACTGTTACAAAAAAAACAATTGTACACCAAATATTTTTCTCCAATATTCTGTTCGCTGAAACGAGAGAATATGGAACTAATTTTTGAACAGAAACAAGTCATTCTATTTTCCAAAAAGTTATAATAATAGAACTTGTTTCTGTTCAAAAATTAGTTCCACATTCTCTCGTTTCAACGAACGGAGTATAGTTAATTTTTCGCTAATCATCCTTAACCAGTTGTCCATACTAAATTATCATTGTTTGTGCTTACTTGGTTTAGGAACTGATGGTTCATGCACTTCAACTTCCAGCAACGTATTTTCATTTCTTTGGTTAATAACTATATCTATTTGTTCAGTTTCTATTTTGTCTATGTCGATACACCTTACTTCTTTCTTATGGTAAATAGCATCCATTACCATATCTTCATGAAGTATAGTGTCATCTTTAATAGGTTTAGATGAATAAGGCTCTGACAAGTATCGGTTTACTCTCTTGATGATTTTCTTCTGAGATTTTGATAATTTGAAATGTAAAGCTTCGCACCTGAATAATTAATTCTATGAGTCAATGTTTTGTAAATAGAATAAAACAATTATTTATTTACCTTATAGTGTACAAAGGGCAACACGTCATATCCATAACAGGTTTGTAACAATATTTGCCTGATCTACGCCAACCTCGGTCGATTAAATACTGATAATCTTCCACTGTAAGACTTTCTGCCCACATTCCTAAAAATAGAATTTAAGAATGGAATTATTTTCACAAACAGTATGTACGAATAAAAGGCCATTTACAAGATTCTTGGAAAATGAGGGATTACAGCTCAATCGAATTAAGAGAAATTAGTAAAAAATTGTGAAAGTTTATGCTTCATAATGAATATTACTAAAAAAATATATAATGATATAATTAAAATATCACGGAAATGTTATAAAGGCTCGTCACGAATATTAAAATATTTTGATTGGCGACTGAACGGCCGCCTATAAATGTGTAACGAATACCGAGTGAGGAGGCTCGTACTATCACAGATCTCATAACTATCAGATCAGTCGATTTTATGGTGTTTGGAAGCAATTTCATAATTTTCCAAGTAACCAATAGATGGCGGAACTTGCAAGTTTTTGGTTTTACACAACGACCATAAATATATTAGACAAAACATGCCCTATAACTCACTATTGTTTGTTATGTTCTCGGCTGGCCAGAAAGAGACAACTAGAGATAGAGATATATAAAGTCTACCCTAAAGTTTGTTGAGAGATGTCTCTACGGTCCTTATAATGTGTTTGTGACATTTTGTTCCTTTGTTTAGAAGTTGTGAAGTCGTTCGGGCCTCGATTTCAAATTCAGTCAGAATTGGGTTTTCCCTGTTCCAGACCAGTAGAATTTGAAATCTATCCGGAGAAAGAATTGGGGAAATCTCAATTTTGTCAGATTTCAAATTTGAAATCTATCCTGAGAAAGACTTGGAAGAATCGCAATTCTGTCAGATTTCAAATTCTGTTGGTCTGGAGCAGTAGAATTCGTAGTGGGGAAAACCCAATTCCGACAGAATTTAAAGTTACAAAATCGGGGCCCAGTTTTGTTTGTTTAAAGTTTCATTATTCTCTATAAATCTGCCGTTTTCAAGTGAGTTTTGAAATAAAATGTGCGTAATTTTAAAAACTCTTATTAATTAAAAAACAAATAATTAATACTACCATGAGAAATTGTCCTACAGGATCAGGATGCATCAAATAATCACGGCATTCATTTGATCAATTTAATTTTAGACATATATTTCAAAATTCGGATCCACCACAAAAATAATTTTAGAAAAAAGTACAAATAGAATAATAAGCATGTACACAAAAACAATATTGTTTAAAAATCAATAGAATAATATAAATAATTATATACAAGTCTTTTTATCCTTTCCTAATACTAATATCAATTTGTTTCATACATTTTATAATGGACCTTTTTAATTTAACGGCTATATCTTCCTATCGCTGCAAATAGTAAGAAAATGGCGCGAACAACTGCCAGTTGGACTGTCAAACGAAACGTCAAAAATATTGCAGTCATTAAAATACCTGTATTCTCAGAGAAAATTTGCATCGTTAGACATTTTAACTTCAATAAAAGCTTTTGTGACTTATTTCGATGAGATTTTTTAAAGTTATTTGAGATATTCTCACATTCTACTTCTAAATTTTTTAGAAACAAACGCCTTAGATCTCAGTTGTTCTTACTATGCGCAGATCTCCATTGCGCATATCTTCTATCTCTTTAAATTGAAAAGGTCCATTGCCGAGTCCATTGCTTTTCGTTAGTAATAATTCAAATGTTTCAAATATAGCACAGTTCATGTTAATAGAACAAGCAGTGACATCTAGCGAATACTTCGTAAGGAGACTTAATATATCTCTATCCTTAGTTGTCTCTTCTGTCCAGCCGAAAACTCATAAAAGTAGGGGTGTTAAGTAGTTATACATTTGTTCCAAAAGACAGATTCGGCGAGCGGCGAGTATACAGTACAAAACCGACGTTTCGGTATACACTTATACCTTCTTCAGGGTAAATGAAGAGATAAATGTATGCCGAAACGTCGGTTTTGTAAAAAATAATTGCTGTATGACATATTTTGAGTATTTGTTAATACTTAAAGTTTGTATTTAAATTAGAATTGGTGTTAAATAATAAATAAAACAATTTAATATCTAGCTATGAATTTTCCTTGAGGTCAAATTATCGATTATTACATTTTCATGTCAGAAATTTTTTGGCGACTAATTTTTCTGCGATTTTTAAACTGGCGATAAATTTTGTTAACAGCCAATTTAAAGGCGACTAATGTGGTAAATATTTCTGTGATTAATTTGTTGAAAAATAATGTATATTTAGATATTTTAAGAATTTATTAATCTTTTTCCTTGATAAAAAATAAATAAATATATTTCATATCGTTCAATTTATATTGGTCTACTCTTGTTTATTACAAAGGAATGTTTAAGTATTTTGTAAATATAATTTATGATCATATTAACGTTAATTTTAGTGTTGAATTTAGAAGCAATGCTCTCATAAATTTATATTACACAAAAAATGAACAAGGAATGGCTGAATGAGTTCATTTTACATAAGAGAAATGCTTTCAACCACATCACAGACAGACTTGGTCTAAAAAATAAATTACGTTTTTATCTCCATGTATCCTAATCTCTATATATGACACATAAGGACTTTCAGTCATTTCCAAAAATAAAATAACAGTGCAAGAATTGCGTTTACGCAAAATAACACACAATATTTTGTAAATAGATGTTTAACTTGTTTAAAGATACAAGAAAGCTGGAATCAATAAATGTTTCGATGAAATGATATTTGATGATAATTCCCATGTAATGTATCATACTTTTTGTACACGTCTTGCAATATTATGCAACGAAACAGTCAACATAACCTCAAATACTGCAACGTCAAGTCAAAACAGAACTTCACAAAATAAGTACAAAATAACAAAGAGAATTACATTTACATACCATAGCTGCAATTTGTATTAATCTGCTTACAATACCCGCATTTATGTTTTTCTAATTCTGGAAACCAATGGACAATACTGATATTTCGACCAGGCATTGTTGACAGCCACTACAACAATGAATTTAGATTGAATGCACTGTTGTATAATTAATTCACATAACACTAATTATAAGTTTACTTACAACAAATAATATTTACGTTTCACTTTTTTGTCTTATGCCACCAGTTTCGATTTTCTCTTTGTTACAGTGCTTCTCAAAATGATACCATGACCTTCATACCAATTAATTTAAGCTGTGATTCCACAAATGTAAATAAAGCGTGTCCCGGCGTTTTATCATAAGTTGCGTGCGAAATTTTATCACGTTCGCGACCACTGAACGACATTTTATCACGTAGTTGTTATATTTGCATTTTTACCAGTTGTTAGGGCATTGAATTTAACATTTTAGCACTAAGTTTACTGTATTAGGTTAACTTAAGTTAAATTAGATCAGCTTATAATTTAAATTAGTTTTTTATCCCTATCCTGCTTCCCTAATTATTTTATGTAAAAAAGGTTCAAATAAAAGTTGTAGAGCGTAAATTTCTGCTTTTATATCATATACAAAATTAATTTTGTCTTTATAACGACAGAAATTATGTATTGTAATATGTAAAACTCCCAAAAATAGGGATAACCATGGACTTGAAACAAAAAAGTAACAAATATGTGTATTATATAATTTATAATTCTGATTCTGAGTAACTTTCTTATAGTAAACTTAAAAAAATAGAGAAATAAAGGCGAAAATCTATATTTTGTAAATCAATAATCCCAACATAATATCGGTATGGCCATCTGTTGTCTAAACTTATAAACAATCATTGACATTCTTCAATATTTTATTGATTATCAAAAATTGTTATTTCAAAACTTGGACATTAAATCAAAAAAAGTTTCAAATAAAACTAGCTCAAAATAGTTTATTTTAATTAATTATATATTAATCTTATTTATATTGTCATTATATTTGAAGATATAAGTCCATAATTAAATAAATAATTTTTTCAAGAACTATAAGTAAATAAAATAAATTATCGAGTATACCATATTTAAAATTAAAAAATAATAGGGGTTTCATAAGAAAATTTCTCTGTAAAAAATTTTCCTTATGAAAAATAAATAGATATAATATTCACTCCTTATCTCCGGAACTATAGCGAAAATGAAAAAAAGCTTCAACAAGATAACTCTTTATTTTTAAGTACAAATCTATTTTCTTATGACAAACATAGTCGAAATCTTTCTAGTTTAGCCAAAAAATTGGTTTTCTCAAATTTGTTAATCCAAAACGAAACTACTACTGTAATCTATGATGAAAGTTGTGAACTAGTTTTTATTGTTTTGTTGTAAAAAAAGTACGTGATGTATCGTGTAAACGGGAGAAAATCAATACCATCGACAGATCAATTGACCAATCAGATTCAAATAAATTTGCTTGGGATCTACGCGGGAAGAGAAACATATTATTTAAACAATGTCAATCAGATGACGGATGGAAAAATTGTCAAATTTACGTATTTAAACAAATTAATCGTGGAAATATTGATTGATACGTGCTATTAGGTTTATTATATTTAGCTAATAAATGAAAATGTATTTTAAAATAATTATACAATAAGAATTATTAGACACATTTTTATATATTATTACATATCAGTAAATACATAGGTAAATCACCATTTATTCAATCACAGATAAAACACAAATATCATCAATCATCATCAGTATGTATAGGAGGTTCAGAAAAAAAAATAACTCGGAGCACACCAACGACATCAAAAAAATATTTGTGATCGTTGGAGCACACTATAAACAGAGAAACGTAAGTCTGATCATTATTCAATTCAAAAGTCAAATTGTCAAAATGTCATTTGTAAGACGCAGCAAAAGATTATTGCCATTCGCTGTTTCTAATTTATTTCCATTTTTAAAATAAGATTCAAGAAGAAAAGCTTTGATTTATTTAAATAATTTTTTTTTTTTACTAAATCTCGTGTCAAATTGACATTTAATTAATTATGTTTTAAAATTAAGACCTTGCTCTGTTCATAGGCTACTCCGAGTTAGGTTTTTCTTTTTGAACACACTATATACCACAAAACCATTATGTAAGTACTTAGGTGGTACTTGGTGGTAATCGGCACACCCGCACAAAAGATGTTAACCTTCAATTATACCTTCCTAATTTCCTGCTTCCCTAATTATTTTAGATATAAAAAGTTTCAAATAAAAGTTGTAGAGCTTAAAATTTTACATCTGAATCTGGATCAATAAGCAAAATTAATATTGCATGCTTCGTAATCGTAACGAGGTATAAAAAGGTCGAAAATAACCCCAAAAATAGCAATAGCCATGGAATTGAAATAAAAATTAATAAATGTTAAATAATTTAACTATTAGGTTTAGGCCCGATATTTTCATCACCGCTTAAACCACAGAGCAAGAAGGGGAATTAGACAGTCTGTTAACTTAACTGTCGGTTATAAGAACAATGTGGCATCGAAAATTTGACACATGTGTAATTTTTATAACTTATGATGCTAATAATACCAATGCTACGTTTTTCTTTTAACTGACAGTTAAGTTAACGGACTGTTTAATCGATGATTAAATTTAAATTAATAGAGAATTGTTCATTTGAAGAGATATTACAAATAATACCTAATTAAAATAAACTATTCTAACTTGACAGGCTTGACAGATAAACCATTAAAAACATTTGATAATTTTTATTTGAATTCCATGGCTATTGCTATTTTTGAGATGATTTTTGACATTTTATTCTTCCCGCGTGTTCCGCGTAGATCCCAAGCAAATTTGTTTCAACCTGATTGGTCAATTGATTTGTCGATGGTATTGATTTTCTCCCATTTACACGATACATCACGTACTTTTTTTACAACAAAACAATAAAAAATAGTTCACAACTTTCATCATAGATTACAGTAGTAGTTCCGTTTAGGATTAGCAAATTTTAGAAAACCAATTTTTTGGCTAAACTAGAAAGATTTTGACTATGTTTATTGTAAGAAAATATATTTATAATTAAAAATAAATGACTGACTTTTTTATTTTCGCTGTATTTTCGGAGATACGAATGAAAAAATCTATTTATTTTCCTAGTGAAAAATTAGTACAAAAATTTGTCGTTGGAAACTTCTTTCAAACAATAATAAGCTTTATTGACCCACGTCACGACTATTTTTAGTGTTTTAATTGAAACTTTTTTTTATTTAATGCCTATGTTTTGAAATTACAATTTATGAAAATCAATATTATTGATTGTTTATATATATAGTCCATAGATGGCCATACCGATATTATATTGGAACTATTGTTTAATAAAATATAGATATTCGTCTTTATTTCTCATTTTAGAATAAAGATTATTTAAGATAAGTTACTCAGAATTAAAATTTGGATAATAATATTATTAAACCTACACATATACATACATATTTTATTTTATAATTTCTATGAATTAATTTTTTTATATTTAAATAAATAAATGTTTAAACCTTATTATTCAATTGATCTGTCGATTGTATTGATTTTCTCCCATTTACACGATGCACCACGTACTTTTTTTACAACAAAATAAAAAATAGATCACAACTTCCATTATAGATTACAGTAGTACTTTCGTTTTGGATTAACAAATTTGAGAAAACCAATTTTTTGACTAAACTAGAAAGATTTCGACTATGATTGTTGTAAGAAAATATATTTATAATTGAAAATAAAGGATTGACTTTTTTATTTTCTCTGTAGTTTCGGAGATACGAGTGAAAACAAAATCTATTTATATTTCCTAGGGAAAACTTATTACAAAAAAAATTGTCGTTAGAAACTTCTTTATTTTTAAACAATAATAAGCTTGATTGACCCACGTCACGACTATTTTGATTGTTTTAATTGAAACTTTTTTTTTATTTAATGCCTATGTTTTGAGATTACAATTTATGAAAATCAATATTGTTGATTGTTTATATATATAGTCCACAGATGGCCATACCGATATTATATTGGAACTATTGATTAATAAAATATAGATTTTCGTCCTTATTCCTCATTTTAGAAAAAAGTTTACTCAAAAAAAGTTACTCAGAATTAAAAGTTGCATAATACCATAATATTAAACCTACACATATATTTTATTTTATTATTACTCATAATAAAAAAAATAGTTCACAACTATCATCATAGATTACAGTAGTAGTTTCGTTTTGGATTAACAAATTTGAAAAAACCAATTTTTTGGCTAAACTAGAAAGATTTCGACTATGTTTGTTATAAGACAATATATTTATAATTAAAAATAAAGGATTGACTTTTTTATTTTCGCTGTAGTTTTGGAGATATGAGTGAAAACAAAATCTATTTATTTTTCCGAGGGAAAATTTATTACAAAAAAAATATTTTTTAATTTTAAATAATAATAATCTTTATTGACCCAAGTCACGACTATTTTGAGTGTTTTAATTGAATGCCTATGTTTTTAGATAACAATTTATGAAAACAATATTATTGATTATTTATATATACATAGTCCACAGATGGCCATACCGATATTATTTGGAACTATTGATTAATAAAATATAGATTGTCGTCTTTATTTATCATTTTAGAAAAAAGTTTAATTAAAAAAGGTTACTCAGTATTAAAAGTTGCATAATACCATATTATTAAACCTACACATATACATATTTTATTTTATAATTTCTAAGAATTAATATTTTATTTTTAAATAAATAAATAATATTCTAACACTACATAATGGGGGGTCCTCCATCATAACAAAATAATAAAATGTACATTTTATATTTACAATATTACTCAATAAATAACGATTAAGATAAAAAACCCATTTTTTAAATAAACTATTATTCACGAAAGATGACTATTCAAGGTCATCTGTGAGCCGTTATAATATTGCTTGCAGATAACTTCATTGCATTTAGTTTGCATAAGCGTGCAACATGAAATATTTATGGAAACATTTTAACTGAAAAAATTAGAATAATTCATTTGAAAATTATTTTTCTTTCTAAATAATGCCTTTCTGAAAGATTTATGTTCTTCACTTATGTTTTTACAAAATACAAAAACATAGACTTAACTTATAAACCAAAGAATAATAATTTGATTTAAACGTCAACGCCACTGGGTAAATATTAGCACAGAGGGCAGTGCAGTATAGTGTGTTAGAAAGTAATGCGATTATTTACGTATATCCATCACACCACATAAATTAAATAGACATAGCTCAAATAATCTTTCTCTTTCTAATACAAAATGTTGCTAAGCTACTGCTATAAAGTGATATGTATTCTTTCTTCGAACAAATGACCTTGAATAGTCATCTTTCGTGAATAATAGTGTAACTACTTTGCGAGATATTTTATATTTGTTATTAGTGTCACTGTGACCTCACACTATTGGTATTTCTATTTCTCTCGCTGCCTACTAGAGTCTGGTACGAGAGAAAGATAGCAATATGTGTGTCGCCGTGACATGTTATTAACTTTAAAAATCAAATGCAGTTAAACTAAAAACAATTACAACTTTTCAATTCTACGAATTAATTCAAAATTAAACGAACTTTCATTTAACATAATAAGAAAAAAGATGGCTCCTTTCTAGCGTGACCCCGTGTAGCATGAAATTGTTTTTAATAATCAGTTGTGTCCCTCAAATATAAACACAAAATTTATATTTTTCAATTTTTTATTGTCTTTATGGTTACATTCTGTCGAATAATTATTATTCTATCTATACATTTATACATTGAAAATACATATTAATTGCTGATAAATTATTACATCTATTAAAATAAATATTCTCTGTCATATTACACATTATTATCTGGAATATTAGAATCAGATATCAGCATATTCTGCACGAATATCTGTGAAGCTCGAACAATCTTTTCGTCTGGAGCTTTGGTGAGAAGCTGGGCTCCATTTTCTAAAACAACCGCGAGAGGAACCAGTCGGTCAGAAGGAAGACTTCCAAGTAGCTCAAGGCAAGCTTCGATCGTTTCTACGTAGCTGGTTTTGTAACATTCTACGTCCTGAAAAATCAAATATTTTAATTCATTTGATTGTCATGAAACTGGTAACTAATTTGTAACAAAAATCACAATGCTTAAGGCGGCTACACAATAGTCCGGGAAGTGTAAAGCCATTCCGCTGTACAGTACAGAGCGGGCGATGTTCTGCAGCGCTCAGGACTTCGACGGAGATAATACGGAGTCCACTGTTATTGTGATAGCTCTGAGATACACTGGCATTTATCCGAGAGCTTGTGTATATCTCTAAAAATAATAACCTAACTCAACACACAAAAGTCACGCTTGGAACACTCGGGTCAAGTTTTGTGCGTTAGGTTAGGTTGTTGTTATTTTTAGAGAAATATACAAGCTTTCAGATACATGCCAGTGTGTCTCAGAGCTACCACAATAACAGTGGACTCTGTATTGCGCTGGGGCGAATAAGAGTTTTGATAAATGGGCATTAAATTAAATGTCTTTGATTATAAGCCTCAGAAAGAAATTCATTCCGAAACAATATATACTTTGCTCCATTTAAGCCATTCAGTATTGCAGAGCATAGGGAATAGTTTTAACCTCCCTGATTGGCTGAAATTGGAAACAAGACACAAGTTTACACAATGTAATTTCGGCTACTTCAAATTGGCGCTGATGTGAGCGACATCTACTGAATGGCTTAAATGGAACCAACGATCACAAATACACTAGATATAACTTCAAAGCATTTGTTTTGTTTTCGGCTGGACAGAAAGAGACAACTAAGGATAGAGATATGTTAAGTCTCCTCACGGAGTATTCACTAGATGTCACTGCTTGTTCTATTAACATGAACTGTGCTATATTTGAAACATTTGAATTATTATTAACGAAAAGCAATGGACCTTTTCAATTTAAAGAGATAGAAGATATGTGCAATGGGGATCTGCGCATAGTAAGAACTGAGATCTATGGCGTTTGTTTCGAAAAAATTGAGATGTAAAATGTGAGAATATCTCAGATAACTTTAATAAATCTTATCGAAATAAGTTACAAAAGCTTTTATTGAAGTTAACATGTCTAACGATTCAAATTTTCACTGAGAATACTGGTATTTTAATGACAGCGCAACTAGCAGTTGTTCGCGCCATTTTCTTACTATTTGCAGCGATAGAAAGAGATAGCCGTTAAATTGAAAAGTGTATTAAACAAATTGATATTAATATTAGGAAAAGTTAAAAAGAATTGTATATAATTATTTATATTATTCTATTGATTTTTAAACAATATTGTTTTTGTGTAGGTACATGCTTATTATTCTATTTGTAGTTTTTTCTAAATTTATTTTTGTGGTGGATCCGGATTTTGAAATAAATGCCTAAAATTAAATTGATCAATTGAATGCCATGATTATTTAATGGATCCTGGTCCAGGATATGGTTATGAAAACAATTCCCGTAGGTAAATTTCTCATGGTAGTATCAATTAATTGTTTTTTAAGTAATAAGAGTTTTTAGAATTACGCACATTTTATTTCAAAACTCACTAGAAAAAGACAGATGTATAAAGAATAATGAAACTGTAAAACTTTGAACAAACAAAACTGGGCCTCGATTTTGTAACTTTAAATTCTGTCTGGTTTCCAATTCTGCCGGAATTGGGTTTTCCCCACTACGAATTCTACTGCTCCAGACCAGTAGAATTTGAAATCTGACAGAATTGCGATTCTTCCAATTCTTTCTCAGGATAGATTTCAAATTTGAAATCTGACAGAATTGAGATTTCCCCAATTCTTTCTCCGGATAGATTTCAAATTCTACTGGTCTGGAGCAGAGAAAACCTGATTCTGACAAAATTTGAAATCGAAGCCGAACGACTTCACAACTTCCAAACATAGGAACAAAATGTCACAAATACATTATAAGGACCGTAGAGACATCTCTCGACAAACTTTAGAGTAGACTTTATATATCTCTATCTCTAGTTGTCTCTTTCTGTCCAGCCGAAAACATAACAAACAATAGACCATATTCACACCATATTATTAACTATAGCGCCTCTGCCGGCAGATTTATGAAATGAAAAAAGCGTGCCAGGGTGACAAACTATTTTTTAATTTTTCCAATTAAGTTGGCAATACTAACTTATTTTCTCTATACTTTTCTTAGGAAAAATAGGAAAAGATATTCCTTTTTAATTAATGGATTCAAATCACAATCCGGAAAGCAACAATAGTAAACAGGCATAATTAAATATATATATATATATATATATATATATATATATATATATATATATATATATATATATATATATATATATTTCGCACTTTACAAAAGAATCACAACAACAAAACATTAGTTTGGGGTTATCTATCAGTGACAGAAGAGTAAACAGGCGCTTAAAATTTTTAAATTTTAATGTTTATTTTATTGTTTTATATATATTATAAGGGCAGAATCCAGTAGTTCAACATGAAATGAAACTCGCAAGAAAAAAATTATCGTTAATTTACGTCTACATAAAATAATATTTTGCTTTAAAAATACAATTTTTCCCATAAGATAACATTGGTTTCATTTCCGCAGTACTACCAAGCATTTGATTGGTGTATTCTGAGCATGCGTATTGAGATCTGTTTTGTCTAGTATATTTGTGGTCGTTGAATGGAACAGTATGTAATCAATTTCCTGTAAAATCTATAACCATAATCAATATTATAATCACCATGGTTAACTAACAAAAGAAAGTCAAAAATTCTTACCCTTACCTTTCGAATGCTCATCAATCGTTGTTGCTGAATTTCAGCCGGTACTGGTTGAGGAGGCGGCATACTCAAATTATCCAGAAACGGGTTCATTCTTGTTGGCAAAGTATGATATGGCTTCCGTTTCCTGTACTGCTCCATCATTGCTTCCACTTTCATCTCGGTGTCTTTGTCTATTTCTACATCGTAATCATTTACTGAATATGACCGATTCTTAAAATCTTCTTTCTTGGTGCTAAGTTCATCGTAGCTTTCGGACTTGGCTCGATATTTAATCTTATTCGTTCGCAAGCCTTCATCATTACTATCGGAGGGAATATCTTTTATGGAGGTTTTTTCAATATCACTTTCATCTGGATCACATATATCTTCACTCATAAAATCGGAGAATTTGAATGGTTTTTGAGGTTCTGTTAGTTTTTCTGGTGAAGAATGTACGTTTTCAGTACATTCATAGTTTTCTGACAGTTGTTCTTCATCCATATTTAAAGAGAGGTTAATATAAGTTTTAATTAAGTTCTCCCAAATATCTTTTAAGTGCAGCAAAAATTGTTCAACGTAATCCAAATCAGATGTACATTCTTTTTTAACCTGTTCATCCAAAATCTTTTTAATATCAGTTGAAGATAATTTATATATTTCAATTCCGTCTAAACAAAGCTCAATTAATACAATAATTTGAACAACGTCTGAAGTATTTGCTTGTGTGTACAAGTTAGCAGCTCTGTTCAAATTTCCAACTTTTTGCGTCAAAAATTTCAAACCGGGACGAGTATCAAATTCTTTCGCGCGAAAACTGGATAATTCCATGCATTGGATTAAAATACTGACATGTTTAGCGTTAACATTATTTAAAATACCACGTAAACTATAATTATGTATTTGTAAAATATTAAATATTGGAGTAATGTGATTTAAATTTTGAAGTAGTGCGCTTGATATAGTTTGGATTAGCATTTGATGAGCTAAAATTCCAACGACTAAATTTCTAAACGGAACTCTTATTGTGTATAGATCAGGATTTAACAGTGATGTTATATCCAGCGGATATAGTAAAAATACGTAACTTCTGTCATCAATAATCCCGTTTTCTTTCTCTTTGCAAGTACATTCGATATTATTACACTTTGAGCATTCTCTCTGCGATGACATCACGAAAACTTGTTGCGCGAGTTGATAAAGTTTAACATTTTCATCTACAGAACAATCTTTTCTTGCAGCTACTTTAACAGTTGCTATGTCTCCGTAAAAACTGTCAGAATTTGGTTTGAATGCCAAAGTCAGTTGGCGCAATGGATTTAAGCTAATAGCGCATGCGCGGTGGATAGCCGTAACGGTTATTTCCCATTGATGAGAAGTCAGAAGATGTCCAGCCGAAGAAATGATATGTCGGATACAAGAAGTGCCCAAACGAGCTACGTTTTCATTTGGTTGAGCAATACATTCAATTAAAATAAGGAGTAATTGTTTTAGAGCTAAGGTAAGTGCTGGGTTTACATTTTCTTCTCTCGTATCAATATTGTAGTAATCAACAGCTTTCTTTTTGATGTCATTTTTGTCTGTTTCATCGTGCTTTTTATCGTCTTGTAAATGATAAAAATATTGGACTACTAATTCGGTAGCCATACCACAGCAATGTTTAAAGTTTGGTCCAATATTTTCCCAAGATTTTTGGGTTTTAGAATTTTGTCGTAACCAGTTTTGAACCATTGGAAGCAACAAATGGTTGATACAAACTAGACCAAAGTTTGGACCTGGGCATAATATTAACTCTTTTAGTAATTTAAACAACGTTTCTAGAGCGTATGGTTGATTTTTACGCGCGCAAATAATTGTATTTGATGCTAAACCTTCAATAAGTATGTACCAAATTTTGAGTACACCACTTTGTTTATCTAGTTTTGTCAAAGTAATGTTTTGCTTTTCACATTTATCCAAATCTTCTTGTGTGGATAAAATTCTGTACGAAATTTGCAAATCATTATCATGGTTGAAGTTAACAATATCAATATTGGGAATTATTGAATCAACCAATTGAGGGTCCATATCTATTTGAACTCTGTGCGACATATTAAATGTCGGACATTTCGGCATGTTGTACATCATTTCTAATATGTTTACAGAGCTTTGTAAATATTTTAAAGATTCACGACATAAATCCACTGAACTCATTTCAAGAACTTTATTGTTTTCTGCTTCCAAATTTTCCAAAAAGCCAATAGTTTTTTCGGATGTTATCGACAATCTTGTAGTTGGCATTTCTGGAGATTTCTTATTAACTTCAACTGGTTTGTTATTATTCTTGTTATCTGAATCTGTATCATCTGTTTCTACTCCTCTTATATGAGTTAAAAGACACAGAATATAATCAAGAGCTGCATTGGCAAAGACCAAAGTGTTATCAGTTGATAAGAATATCTTAAAAACTTCTGAAATAGCTGTAGCATTATTATTGCTTGTATTAGCAACGCGTAATGTGCCAAACAATGGCCTCCATCCAGAACATATTTCAGTTCTGTTTGCTTCAACAAACTCGCACAAACATGCAACAATTTGGTCCTGTACATCAAAATCACATAATTCCAAACAGAGAAGATTTTCAAATGGTTTGAACAAAGCTTCGTTGAAATGGAAATGTGGGAGCTCAATTTGTTCGTTAAGGAGAGCAGTAACAGCATCATGAATACAAGCAATAGCTTTTTTCGACACTGCTCTGTCTTTATGGCAAGCTGCCTCCATAAAATGAGGTCCAACAATACTCCAAACTCTCATAGTATGCACTAGAGGTCTCCCTGCTCGAATACACTTCAAAGTAACATCACCAATTCGATGTAAAAGTAAAGTAGCAACTGGTTTCTGCTCAGGGTCCAATTCTCGTTTCCACCATTTTTTCGACTTTCTTGGCAGCTCTTCCGATCGAGAGAATAGCTGGCGGTTTGAGCTTTGGCAAAGCTCTTCAAGAAAAGCACAAAGGCAAGGAAGATTGAGCTTGAGAGCAGCTTCGTGGAATAAGCTGTCCACTTGTTGGGATAACAGACAACAGACTTTGGCAGCATCTACGTTGGTCAAGAGACCGTGGTTGGTGTTGTGCGCTCCGCTTTTGTTGACGATGTCAGCGACGGAGGTTTCATTGTATGTTGGGTTGTTTAGAGACGTGGAGGATTGAAGGAAACTGTAGACATCCACGCTGAAAGAGAAACAAAAATGATTTTGATTAGATTTATTGAAAGCAATAATAGGGGACTACAGCGCAATTGAATTAAGAGAAATTAGGAAAAAATATTGAAAGTATATGCATAATAATGAATATTAATAAAGAAATGAAACGATATAATTGAAATACTTCGGAAATAAGGGGGTTTTTGTTATAGCAGTTCGTCACTCATATGAATTCCATATATATTATTTTGATTGGCGACTCAAAGGCGCCCTATAAATATATAACGAATACCAAGTTAGGGGAGGAGCCTACTACCAATGGAAGTAGAGAAATTCAAATAGCGGAGGCGTGGCTATCAAGTCCAGTACTGCAATTCTCAAACAGTTTTTATTTGAATATAAATGTTTTGCATTAAACTTAACAATTTAAATACACTTCCAATTATAAATCATGTAGACTTGTACAGTATAACAATATTCATTAATTTTTTATAAATATAATTTAGAAATAGCATATATTTCAAGAACATTTAGGTCCACGAAGAAAACAGTTTGATATAAAAACTTATATTCGTGACGTCGTATCTATATTTGCAAATTTCGGGGTACTATAACTCGCTTATTAATAGGAATTTTTTCACCGGATTTTCACCGACAGTCTTAGTTTTACTTATACATTCAGATGAAATATTTAAAAAATTGCAAAAAAGACTAAATTAAATAAATAAATATATCATCACGGCATATTACACATTGCTGGGTGTGCCAATCTACTTTGTACACACAGATTTCGGTATTGATGATGACATATTTGTACCGTTCAGTCGTTACTTCACGGGCACTCAATGCTGCCGTGTAGAGTGCATCACAGGGGTCAATTTTGTGCCATTTAAAATTCGGAATATTTGGCGTCGGTCGGGATCGAACTCGGTTCCCCAGATTTGCGACCAGACAAAACAAAAAAAATTGATGTGGCCAGCACATTACCTTCCGTCAGTTCTATGTATTTTGTATAAATGTCATACAGAAAATTCCTTGCAAAAGATTCTATTTCTTGTACATTACCTTAAGACAGTTGTATGTATTTTATACAAATTCCATACAGAAAGTTTCTAGCAAAAGATCCTATATTTCCAGTAAAATTATAACACAAACATACTGTCAACTGCACTTGACACTGACATCTTTCAATCAGAATTTTCTTAATATAGCAGCTGTTTCCAGAGTTATAGCATAGCTGGCTAATATATGATATTTAATTTCTTTATAATTTTTTAACTCTATATCCATTTAATATGAAGTATAAAATGCATTCAAATCGTATAGAGAATAAAATGTTCTTTAATATTTATAATAACATTAAATGTGAAAAAATGATATTTAACATAGTTTTTTCAAGAAAAACTGTTAAAATCTTCAAATGAGGGTACTTCCGGTTGACCAATTATAACCAAAATCTGATCAGCTCTTCACATGGATGTAACGAAGAGGAATACGAAAGAATTATAATTTTTGGAATTGTAGTATGAGTATGAGTTATCGCATTAGAAAATTTTGTCACACACACACACACACACACACACACACACACACACACACACACACACACACACACACACACACAAATACATACATATATACATACATACATACATACATACATCATCGTAAAAATAGTAAAATCGTATTCTGGGAACCCTAAAACGTGCTTATTCATTAAAAACTCATCATCGAATTTTTGACCAAAGACAATACCTTCCTTACCTAAAGGTGACGGAAGGTAAAAAAGTCAGAATGCGCTCTTTCAAAATTTGTGTTACGTTTACGGCACTTCCATTTTTAACAAATATGATTATCAATTACTCACCAAGTCTCCTCATCCTGGCTCAAATTAAAACTGAGATTAAGCTTCTCTGTGGTAGACGTCACCACCGTGTTGGCATTCTGCGCCACCATGAGCATCTGGGTGGTTCCCGCCTTGCTGAAGAGCGTGTGCTCCAATTTGGCCACGTGGACACCAGCAGCAAACACGTGGGGCCAGCAAGCCGAGCTGTGCGAACCCAGAGCAAGGCCCTTAGATAGCAGCACGTCCAGGGATTGCGCATGAGCAGCGTGAAGACGACTTCCCGTGGATTGGTGACAAGCGGCATTTGAGAGAAGAGAGAGGATGCTACTGCTGCGGGTTTGGAGTTTGAGGGTGTTGCTGAGACATGCGGCCTGAAAGGTAAGATGTCAATTATTACCTAATAATCTATTCATACGATGCCATCTAGTGGTGTTACCTATACTATTACAAAAGTGTCAATGATGTACATTATGAAGCTAATTCATGGGTCATTATTTTAAAAAATCATCAAAATGTGGTCATTATATGAAAAAATATGTCTTCAGTATTTTTTTTTCTACAAGTAATAACAGATACAAGAATTAGTGAAACCACAATATACACAAAATATACATTAGCGAAACAGTGTGTCGGCACCTTTGAACTTTTGATACCAAACTGAGTGACCTTGAATGAAGCCGCCATGTTCTGTTGCGCGTATAAATCTATCATTTCATTATTATATTCTAGCAACAGTGTAGATAATAAAGAAAAAGTGTACAAAAAACTTCAATTTTTGAATGGTATAAGCTATAGTCTTTGCAACGAATTCAAAAAAATAACATTTTAGCAGGTTTTTCCACACAACATACCTTAAAAAATATATTTGTAAATAATAAATTAATAGACAAAGACCCATTAGGTAATTCAGGAGTGTATAAAATAGAATGTTCTAATTGCAGTTTTGTATATATAGGACAAACAGGTACAAACTTCAACATTAGATATAAGGAACACATGTCTGCCTATAAAAATAATAGATTGCATTCTAATTTAGCCCAACATTTGTTAAATAACAATCATACATGTAAACAAGATAACCTCAATATTCTGCACATAGAGAGGAAAAGCCAAAGATTAACTCTCCTAGAACCATTTGAAATAAAGAAACATCTGCATAAGGGAATTTCCCTTATGAACGAACAATAATTACGTCATATGCGACGCGCTTCATTTAAACTACTGTCAAACACATCTTTTAAAGTGAACCTTATTGCCACAGCAAATAAGAACTATAATTTTAAGCAGTTCATTTCGTCGACAATATCTTATTTAATTAAGAAAAGTTAGTTGTTTCAGCTATCATTCAGTTAAGTTTGAATATTATCCTTACATTTTAAAAAAAACATATTATCCTAATTAGTAATAATAATTATTCTATTTAAGTTTTAAAATGCTTTGCATGGAACTGCATGTTCGTTCAATCTCGAACATGTTCGTGAAACATCGCGTGAAACGGCCGGAAGAGCCCGTTTGAAAGACAGCGAACCATTTTTATGTTACAGTACCCTAACAACACGACATATTATTAATATATTGATGAGTTATTTACGTACATTGAACTTAAAAAGAAAAAAACTAAAGTTTTGAAAAGAACTGATTTGAAAATGCTCAAAAACGCCAACAAACAAAATCTCAGTCGGTATGTCGGTAAACTCGGATATATTTGAAGCTGCGCAAACTTGATGCTCTGTAGTTCAGAATGTGCAGAGTTGAATTCAATTTGAAATAAAACCTTTATTATTTATTAATATGTATATATTGTATTACGAAGTAATAGAAAAACATTTAAAATTTGATGTTATTAATATCTCAAAGTTAACTTCTTCATAATAACAATAATATCAGCATTAAATTACAAGCCTTTAAATTCTGACCCTTATGTTTTCTGTCAATAGAGTCTACTTTGAAAGTATTGTTTTTGCTTAGGACAGTACTTCATATTTCGCGCTATACTCTGACGTCACACTATTCTACCCCATTGGACTTAGTCGACCATCCATTCTTGGATTGCGTGATCTCTGCCTTTTCTCCGAACCAACCAATTGTAACACCATAAAACTTCGCAAATTCCTTGATCCGTATAATATAAATAAGTGTTTGTCATTTCTTTCTTCAGTACTTCTGATGATGCCGTAACTGGCGAAATTGTACAATAAAGTAAATATACTTTTTCTTGTGAAACTTCACCGAGATTTGTGTTTTTTATTATTTAATATGTTTCACCGAGTACCAACAGCCTCTTTCATTGAATTAATTAATGATTGATTTTTTGTAACACAAAACTTCCCATCCACCTGCCTCCACAGACACCACCCCCACTCTTTTACGACCTCTACTCGCTGCACATTGCCTTCACAACTAGGGAAGTTATTCTGCGCACCCTGAAAAATTGAAATGTCTGTCTTCTAGATCTAGACAAAGCGAAAATGTTAAAAACGTTATATTTTTTAACCAATACTGTTCGTATTACATCTTTACCTCCTGTGCACTTTTTAATATTTGAGGTATTCGGTTGCGTAATACATGTTTTATCCTATTGCTTAAAGACTCACCTTGTGCAATCCATCTAAACTAGAAGTCACTAGATTATCCCTAATCTTCTTTTTGTATTGCATCCTCTTTGCCCGTCTTGGCAACAGCAGTCCAAGGGTGGATGCCTTATCTCCAATGTTTGATCCAATAGTACCAGGTGTTTCATCCAAAGCTGCACTTAAAACGGTCACCATGGAATCCCAACAGCATGTTAGTACCCTCCTAGCTAATTTGATTCCCGCTTCTACTTCTGCACTGGGTTCAGTTGGCGAACAATGTACTCGTTCAAGTTTTTGCCAGTCTGTTAAGAGTTGGTTTGAGCTCAGACCACCAACATCTAAAAGAAAATGTTGATGTAATAACTTGATGAGAGAATGATTGCATTAAATAACTGGTTTTGGTTCCAAGTTTGAATCAAATACGAGGATCACTATAGAATAGGGCAATTGCTAGAATTTTTATATGACTTCTAAGTAAATAAATAAATATATCATCACGGCATATTACCCATTGCTGGGTGTGCCAATCTGCTTTGTACGCAGATATCGGTAATGGTGACATATTTGTACCGTGGGGGCGTTTACCAGACGTCACCTCACGGGCACTCATTGCTGGCGTGGAGAGTGTGCACCACAGGGGTCATTTTTGTGTCATTTAAAATTCGAATTATTTGGCGTCGGTCGGGATTGAACCCGGTTCCTCAGATTCGCGACCAGACACTCAGGCGCTCGGCCACGAGACCCCATAAAGTACTAAAGTATTTCTAAGTACTAAATTTTAAAACATGTTGTTCTTTAAAGAGCCTCAAATTTGAAAATATCACGAAATATCCATTAGATAATTTACAATTAATTATTGAAATTTGTGTAACATTTTGAAAAAGTCACGTGATCTGAAACTGTATGTGCCTATGTGACAAACTATCGCCTACTTTTATTTATTTAAATAACGTAAACTGTTTTCTTATTGACTGTGAATGACGTACTGTATGTGCTCCGACGTCACAGGAGTGGGGGGTTGTTTTTTATGACTATATCTGGCGCCAATCTTTTTATTTAATTATTTACGAAAATAACAATAAATTATTATTTTTTATATTACTATGATAAATTCTAAGAACTAGTTTTTAACCAATCATGATGCAAAACAGTTGAAAATTCAATCAATGGGAACAGTAATATACTGACTATTTCACCCATAAATATATAAACCAATCCAAATGCAGGATTCTACCTAGTTACCAAATTTCATTTCGACAAAACAGCGTCACAAAAGTTTTTTCGCACCCTTTAAGCCAATAAGATGTCGTATTATTACAGGTAAGTGAGTTTTGATAAGCGAAAATTTTTTGACGTTTTAGAAACATATTGTTTACATACCTGTCAAAGTCTGTATATTTTCAGTGTTATCAGTTTTTATTAAAAACGAGCCGATTTGGACATGAATCTATTTAAAACGTTGAAAAAGCAAACAGAAACATAATACCTCTAAAGACAATAAATATTTACAAGATTTTTGTCAAAAAAAAATTATATAAATAATTACCTGATTTTTATTTTGGAAATAGTCATCCGAATACCATTCGTGGTTAAATTTTATCCTGGAAAAATTTTCCGATTGCTTTACTCGAGCCTGTTGCCAATTTATCTCGTGACATTGATCAAAAATCACTCGTTTGACAACTCGTGATTGTTTTGTCAATGCCACTCAATAAATTGCTAGGCAACCGGCTCTCGTAACAATCTGATAATTTTTCCGGCAAAAATTTACCACTTATGATATTATATATGATAAAACTCCGTTACCCCAATAAATTTCCGCTACCAAGTAAATAAACAGTTGTTATTGTTTATAACTGTCAGGTGTGACAGTTAATTAATATTTCAAGTTTAAAAGTAAAATAATAATTAAATTGTATCATTTTGCGTTGTCTTTGGAATTTATCTCACCAAATACCATACGACCTCTGATTTTCTCAGATATACTTTTATTTTTAAGCATTCATTCTTTTTGCTTTCAAGCAAAATGAATTAGGTAAAACCCCTCCTCCTCGGAGTCAGAGTTTATTATGCAGTTTGTTTTCGTGTTTGTTGCTAAGCAAAAAAAAAATCGTACAAAATAAAAATTTATCGATAAAATCAGGTCTTGTAATATTTCTTCTGAAAAATATTGCATATACTTTCATTTAAAATATGTTTAAAAATATGTGAAACCGGCTTTTTATTGAAAAAAGGAAAATCAGATAGACTGTGGAAAACAAAATGTGCATTATTATTTTAAACAGTTGATTATTCGTGTGTAACGCGGATCATATATACCCTCTATAGATGGCGGACGACCACTATAACAATTGAGACAATGTTGCACGTATCGCCGTCTGGCGCTTGGAAGAAAAACTAATTGTGAAGTAGGCAACCTGGTGTGTATATAGGCAATATCAAGTAGGACCAGCGACCCGCAATACTTTGGAATACACTACACTACATGGTCTCGGCATTTTACATATGGGTTTCCGTAACCTGGTCTGTCATTTGAAATTAAGTTGCGAGTGTTAAAACATAGTTAATTAATTTTTTAAATATCGTGAGTGAAAATATAAAATTAACCAGAGAGCATTTTCGAATCGAGATTTGTTATGATTTAAAAAAGGTGTAAATGCTTAGGAGTGCAAAGAAAGTTTAAATTCAGTCTTTAATGAATAAGTGCCTCCTTTGGCTATAATTTACTGTTGGTATAAGGAATTTTAACGAAAAATGAATTTTGTGCAGCATCAAAAAGAATCAGGATGTCCTTCTACAGCTGTTATCAAAAAGAACATTGTTGCAATTAAGAAAATAATCCAAGAAGACAATGAATGACAACTGAAGATTGGATCCTCAGCTATTAATAGAATAATACATGATCACCTGCATTTAAAAAATGTGGTCTGTCGTCTTCTTGCTACAAGCTTTCTGATTTTCAAAAAGCGAAATGTGTAAGAATTTACCAAGTACCTTGAACACTCGCTTGAACACTACTAAATAGTGGCAGACAACAAATTTTCCCAAAAATTGTGACGTGGCGAAACTTAAATGCTAAATGGTACAGTGAAAAATGTTTATTGCCTGAAATACTCAGTAGAGTTCCAGAAATCATGATAATACGTCTTTCTTGAGTTTTCGACGAAAAAAATAAAAATTAGACAGCATACCAAAATTAGGAGCTTTTCAGAAGTGGAAAGAAAGAATTATTGTGAAGTGTATCATTATAGAAGGGATCTATATTGAACATATTTTAATATACTATTAAATATCTGATATGAAACAATGTTATGTAACTTCGAAATGTATGTAAATTCTCTCTGATATGTATCTGATACGTAACCATGTTATAAAACTTCGCAATGTCTGTCAGTTCTCTCTGTTATGTAATCAGATTATATTGTTTGCTGGGATGGATTTTATTTTCAATAATTCTGGCGTGATTCTCGTAATTTTCGATACAGGATTTAAATTAATAACTTTTATTAAGTTACCTGAGGACTTATAGCAACAGAATCTGATAATTGAATAGGTTAAAAAAAAATTGAAATAATTCTCACCTGTAAGTAAATTGATAAGAGCGTACTGTTGCCCAGAATTAGGATTATAATCAGCTGCTTCTAGCAAAGAAATTGCCAGAACTTGTTGATACAATTCCGACAACCAAGTAGCTGATAAATATACTAAAACACCACTTCCGTATACTTCTTCCACAAACTGTGTTTCCGTTAATGGAACTTTTACCTATCAAATAACAATATTAGATTTACTGTCTTTACATACTTTATTATTACCTATCATACATTTGTAACGGTTTTATCATAATGCCCAAGTTGAATAAGCCTCAAGTTAAGCAAAAGAGCAGAATACGTCGCCAGATATATTCCATCGGCGTTCATAATAGTCTTAATTTCGAAACTTTGCGCAGAATTGTGCTGGCAGCATTTTGAAGCGAACTCTTGAAGAATTTCATCAACTTGGATAGATGATCGAAGAGAAAGAAGATTTGGAAGCAAGATGTTTTGAAGAGTTTTGACGAAATGTCGTGCGTTATGCCTTTCCACATCCACGTTGCATTCTTCCAGGCCAGTTCTTCCCTAGAAGAAGAAATAATTATTTAAACAATGGGGTATTATATCAATTTTTACCTCCCGCTACCCTTGATAAGGGAGGTATAGGGATCGTGCTAAAAATCGCATATCGAGATTTTGGTAAATGACCACGTTTTAAGGTCCCTAGAATCTAATTTTAACATTTTCATTCTGTGTGTATGTGTGTGTGTGTGTGTGTGTGTGTGTGAATCCTCCACTCTAACTCAAATACTATCATTCAGAAAATTTTGAAATCTTGTATTTCGAACTTTTTCTGTATTGGAAAGAGCCCATTAGATTTTGGTGAAAATCGGATAACCGGAAATGGCACTTTACTAGAAGCTCAAAATAGTTTTTCTTCGAAAAATACCTTTAAATGTTATTTTTTCGAGATTAATGTTATTATAAAAATTAAAGATTATTAAATCTTCTATAGATTTGCGTCAATACTTTTTCTATATATTTTATGGATAAATTTATAAAATTATCTATAATTTAAATCCCAGAGCCTACGTTTTAAACAAACAAAACGGAGTTATTCAAATGTATGTAACTGACAGATAAATATCACTATGAAAGAACTAATCATTTCAAAATAATTAGTAACGTTTTAAAAAGGAAAAAGTAAATAGAATAATAGAAAAGGAATTCAATACAGTTTCCAGCATAAGTAAATATGTAGATATGTATTTAGATTAATAAAAATTAACGATTCACAAAAATATTTAAGCTAATCCTCATTTTTGGATTAGTGAATTCTATTCTATCCCGGTATTTAAAATTTAATCTTCATTTTATTATAGTTCCGGTGGCTCAATGGTTAGAGCAACGCCCGAGGGGTAAATCACTGTCCAAAAAATGTACACTAATTCCCATTTTCTGGAATACTTTACAAAAAATAACGTATTCCGATTTACTCCAGAATATTCCCGGAATACCCCATTATTCCGGAATATTCCCACGTATTCCGAAATATTCCTATGTATTCTGGAGTATTCCTTCGTATTTTCAAATATTCCCATGTATTCCAGGTATTCCTGTATTACGTCACAAAGCGTTTAGGTAAAATATAACAATATAGAAACAAATAAAATAGTCTTTATTAACATTTTCCTTTAATACATATATTATTTCTTAAACATTTTATATTTTTTATTAATCAGTATACGTTCGGAATGTTTAATCTGAAAAGGTCCATTTCCATTTAAGCAAATAGGACCATAAAACAAAAATTTTGCCTGGACAATATGTACATCGTCTGTTCGAGGCCATTTAAATTCCTCTAGGTCAGCCTGAAGAAATTTCACTGTACACATATCGCCATTAATATTAATAACTCGACCAAGGTACCACTGGTTATCATAATATACGGCGTAATAATTTTCAGTATCAATATTTACCAGTATTTCTTCTTCATTATTATTTTTCGATACACTAGTATCGAAGTCTTCTTCAATTTCAGAGTTTTCGCTATGTATTGAAATAGATGACTCTGATGAAGTGTCACTAGAGTCATTAACTTGTTTTTTCATTTGGAGCCTTCTCTTGATAGGTTTTGGACGGGATTTTGGTGTTTCTCGGCTTGAAATTACGCTAGTTTTCCCGGAGCTCATGCTTCTCACTCTTAAATTTCTGTCACTGGACAATTTATTTTTATTACTCATCATCCAACATAGAGACGACTTTCTTACAGTCATTATTTTATCATTGTTTATTATAATTTTTAAATAAGAAGGTCTGTTTTTACTTTTATTCTCTATATTGCCGTAGTCTTTTAAATTGACATTATGGGAAGAAGATAACAATGAAAAGTGATTTTGTACTTCTTCCATATCAGAATCAGATATAACATTACATCCTTGACCATCATTTGGAATTATTTCCGGCATCGTATCTTCTTCTGAATCTGTGCTTTCAGATTGGGCTGCTTCTACTACATTGACGGTTAAATTCTCGAAACAGGAATGATCACTTAGTGCCATTCCTAAATTGTTTGAATCCACAGCCGCATCGTGCTTTGCCTGTAGTATTTTCTCCAATATAATTTCTTGGGAAGGCATTAATTGTTGATTCTTTACTTGATTACATCCTAGTCGATTATGTTTTTCCCTTGGAAATTCATAATATTTATCTACGACATGCTACCATTATTAAAACAATCAACTAATGAAAACACTTTATATACAGAGAGAGATTTAACGAAGACCAACTCACGTAAAAAATCTTAACTCACCTAGATCAGTACTAATTTCATTTATACTTTGTATTCTATTTAGACGTCTTAATAAATCCAAAGAGTCAAAGTTTACAACTGTAGAGAAGACTGTGGACATTGATCGGGTTTCCCTAAATAATTTTTCACACGGTTGACTGCTATAAAGCCACGGTAACAGTTCTAAATTGTTGTTTCTGCATTTCTCCACCAGAATCAAAAGACCATGTGCATTAAGCTCAACACAAATGTATGCGTTCAATGTAATAAAGCTTTTTTGAATGCTAATTTTGTTTTCAATTTGCCACTGCCTCCACTTTCTGTAGAAGAATACGGCATACCAAATACAGTAAATTCGTTGATCTACATTAAGGCTTTTATCTAAAAACGCATCGAGTATTCTTCGTATAACGAGTAAATACTGCCGAGTTGCTTGACTATTTGGAATATTTTTTAAGAGATCCACGACACAAGAAGAAGATAATTTGTCAATGGCATTGAAATTCATTTTATCTGTACCTAAAATAATTGCAAAATAAATGTTATTCATTAAATCCATCCAAAATTAATTGAAGTAAACTTACTTTCCAAATAACTCTTACATAGAAGGTGTTGATCTTTTTGAAATGTTTCTATTAACGACTTGATATGAGCTGGAGATACTATAAAATTACCCATTGGCATGTTTATTCCAGGTTTTAGGAACCTTGTTTTTAATTTTGTTGCTATGTGTACTGTATCTTGTATATATACTGGCTTTTCTGTCTCGAACTTCATCTAAAATAACAAAAATGGGAAGTAGTTTGCTTATACACGTATTATTTTTACATTCACCTGAAAATATGGGTAGTATATACTAACTGATTGTTGTTCTGATTCTTTTTTTGCACCAAATCCGGATTTAATTCTCATGGATTTTAAAAATCTGGGATCGCCATCTGATGAAAATCCTACTATTTCAATATCGTTTCGATCTACTTCTTCTTTTAAGTATTTCCACCTTCGAAGGACGTCTTCATGATTAAATCGATTGTCTGATCCAAATACACATAAACAAAACGCAGGTGCTTTATTTACAAGAGGTTGTGCCATGAAAACATAAGCATTATTTGAAAGTCTTTCTTTTTCAAACGCATTTTTAATATCGCTCAATGAATTAGCGTAATTTTTATCCATAATGGGAAATCCGTTATTTTGACATAAAGGTAAAACAAACCCAATAATTTTGTTTGATTTTGAATCATACCGTGCATTTTGTACAATTGCAGTTTCGTCTTCGCTTATAAATATTTTCAACGGATAATTTCTTTTTAGAAGAAATGATTTTAACTCTGAAAATCTAATAACACCTTCAGTTATGTTCAAATTTTGATCTAATGACCGCAGTAATGTTGGAATCGACGGCAAACTCTTTTTTAAATTTGCGTAGAGATGTTCATATAAACGTCTTCCACCAATAATAAATACGTATAAACTGAATAATCTTAAAGGTTCTTCAAATCTATGCCTGTGTTTGTGAAGTTTAATATTTTGTTGTGCAGTTTTTAGCAATGTTGTTAGCAAGTTGGTAACTTCACTGCTAGCAGTATCGTCAATTTGTAAGTTCTTTTCTTTAGCTGCTGCCATTATTACTCGTTTTGCCTCAAAATTGGAATTAATAGATTCTTCTATATTTTTTAAAATTTCGTAGAAGTCAGTCATTTTTCTTTGGTTTTTCTGAAACCCGCATTTAGCGAGGACATTTAGATTCCGTTCATTTCTGGAATATTGTTTTTTCTGTTGAGGCTTCGATGACATTGCGGGAATAGTTGCCTCTTTAACATCCCCGCCTACATCAAAAAAAGATTCTGTTTGTTGATCCTGACTGGTTTCTTCCTCTATACCCGATAAAATAGAGTAATGGTCGGTAAAGGAATTTGTCGAGGAATTTATGGTATCGTCTATAAATGATCCGCTATTGTTCAAATTGACTTGATCAATTGGTAAATTCGAGGGTAAATCAGTAGATTCTGGATTTATACCCGATGGTCCTAGCGACTCAGAAGGTTGGTTGATAATGAGGAAAGACAATAAATTGGAGCCTCCATTCATTTCTGAGTTCGGCTTATTACCTTTTTCTTCACTTTTTCGATATTTTTTGTTTTTGTTTGATGCAAAATGAGTTTTTAAATGTTTCATGAAGTTAGAAACTTTCCAGTTTTTTCCAGACTTTGAAGTTTGTAGTAAATATGCACTAGATGTAAAATTGCATTTGAAACATTTAATTTTTGCTAGGTCTTTATTTATTAATTTTATTTCTAAATTTTCTGCTTCCTTTAAAATTCCGGAGTCTAAATTTCTTGTCTCTTCTTTAGTGCAGTATTGTTTTATGTTATTTTTTATTCTATTCTGTAAATATTGAATAGTAGCATTCGACTCTGCTTCACATTCGACACCTAAATGCTCGCCTACATGGGTATAGTTTAATTGGGAATTGTTATTAGATACACTGGTGTTTTCTTCTGTATTTTCTAGTAATTGACGTTTATTTCCTTTCTGTAAATCTTGTTCTTCCAATTTTCTTTTAATTGCTTTTTTTTCTAATTTTTTTTTGCATTCTTCTATTAAAAATGACAGTAATTTTTGATGACCTAATGGAATTTTAAACATATCCATATTTTTAGCAAAAATGCCAAATTTTAATTTAATCTCATCTGGTTCAATTAATTTTATATATGTATGTTTTGCAAAATTTTCCATTTCTGCGAAGTCTTTTTCCGGATTACATTGCGAGATAGAAATTTCATTGTCAAAGCCGGTATATGCCAAAAGTTCTTTTAAATAATCAGGAAATATAATTGCATATTTTTCTTCAATTTCTTCGATAATTCTTTTCAGTTCTTTAAAATTCGTCGCCATTTTACAAACTGTAAAGAAATCAAAGTCCTAATAACTTATATGTATGAATGTACATATATACAGGCTGTTAAGAAAAAGAGTAAAATTTTTGAGTATACCGTGTGTCTACTTTTTTCCGAACATAGGAAATTCAATGTTAAAATTTTGATTTGGCGATATCTCTTTACCTATTAATTTTAGAACAAAAGTGTAATGAAGAAACATGTTCAGAATAAAAAACTGCATTTAGTAAGTCCAAAATTATTATTTACACGCGTTTCGTTTGCGAAAGAGAAGCAAAAGAAAATACACGATTTAAGGCAGTTATCAGATTGCCATGAAAAAAGAAACAATAATATTTATGTTAGTTTCTGACATATCTTTGACATTTCTTTTTATTTTATTCGTGCCTATTAGAATTTGTGATGACTGTTTTCTTCTAGATTAAGTCTTCGTATTATTATAATAATAATAAAATCGAAAGAAATGTAAAATCTGTCGGATATGTCAGAAACAACAAACAGAAATTATTGTTTCATTTTTCATGGCAATCTGATAATTGCCTTAAATCGTGTACTTTCTTTTCCTTCTCTCCCGCGAACGAAACCCGTGTAAACAATAATTTTGAACTTATTAGATGCAGTTTTTCATTCTGAACATGTTTCTTCATTACGCCTTTGTTCTAAAATTAATAGGTAAAGAGATATCGCCAAATCAAAATTTTAACATTGAATTTCCTATGTTCGGAAAAAAAAGTAGACACCCGGTATATACATTTTGATGTGCTGATTCTCAATCAAAAAGAATTTTTCCAAAATTCTGAAAATTATTTCTTATTTTCATTTTATTCTTTTTTACTGCGTCACTGCACATGAAATTTTTATTAAAAATAATGAATGAATACTTGATTAGATAATTCACTGTTTTTAATAAAAATTTCATGTCGGCAGTGGCGCACTAAAAAGAATTAAATGAAAAATAAAAAATAAGTTTCTGAATTTTGGAAAAATTCTGTTTGATTGAGAATTAGCACATCGAAATGTATACAGGTACCCTCAATTCTTTTTTACCTTTTTTTAACAGCCTGTATGTAGTATTCATAAAACTGACAATAATTTAAAATGTGGTATGGACAAAAATAAATAATCCATATTCTAAATTCCATATTTGGTGCATACAAATTAAGCAAAATTGATGATTGTTGCAAATAATTATATGAACATTAACTTTATACTTACATCTATATCAAAAACTCGATATAAATTAGAATATATATTGCCTTACAATACTTCACATAAACACTAAAACGCACACACGTGTAAATACAAAAAGTAAATAGTAAATGACTCTGAATCTGGTTACTGCAGTACGCTACGCATGCTCTAACGAGTATTCCGCAAGTATTCCAATGTATTCCGGAGCATTCCCTTGTATTCCAAGGTAATCCCGATTATTCCGAAGTATTCCTGTATATTCCGGGGTATTCCCCGTATTCTAGTGTATTCCCAAGTATTCCAGCCAATTTGTACACTAATTCCGGGCAGTGATTTACCCCTCGGCAACGCCTCATGTCATGAGTGCCCTCGGGGCTCTGGGTTCGAATCCCACTAAGGCATGGATGTGTGCGAATGTGAACCCACTCTGTAATTGGGATTTAATCCTGTTGAGGGGTTTAAAAAAGTTAGTTACTTGGATTAGATTAGACTATATTTTAAGAAATAAACTGTCAAAATTAGAGCAAAATTCGCTAATACAAAATACTAATCTTTTTTGTAACTCGGGCTGAAAATGGCGGGAGGTATTGTGTTGGCCACACCAGATTTTTTTTTCTGTAACTGTGTATTACTATAAATAAGATGTATATACAGGTGCCCCAGGACGAGCTTACACTATCGTTATTTTAAAAACTATTCAATATTATTTTACGAAGTTCGGTATCTAGGTGTTTTCCGATATGCTCGTTTCAGCTAAAATATTTTCAAAACTCATTAATTTACGAATATTTTCGCTTTTTGATCTAAGGTAGTTAAAATTTGACTATGGTACAGTACCCCATTCGACAAATAATGAAGAAAAGAACTTACTAAATGTAATTCTTTTGGAAGTTTTTGTAATCGTTGCAATTCCTGACTGGTTAGAAAACTGTTGTCATCCAAGATGCTATCTTCAGAGTCAGTGCCGTTATCTTCTGGACCTTCAGTAGCTCCAGAAGTATCAGATTCTGTTCCGTCTTCGTCTGTGTGTCTGTCACCTACTCTGCCACCTCCATCTATTCCGCTACTATCGGAGTCACTCTGATATCGGAGGTTTGCCACCACATCCCTATAAGGAAGGAAGATGAATCTATTTTCGATAATTCATTAATTAGTTTGAGTTTATCTGATAAAAAGAACTAGAAGAAAATTTTTCTTGTGTATTAGATTCTTTGAGTATTTTTATAAGAAATAAAGAGTGAATGTATATAATGGAGTACTTGTGCCTGCTCTGATGTTTGGTATAAAATGTTGAACATGAAAGTTAGCGCAGGTCCAGTCTCATTTTAACGTTCGCTAGCAACACATATTAGAGAGTTTTCACATATCGTCAAAATAAATAGCGTGAACGTAATTTTTTTACGATATGTATATGTTTAACCTTATTTGTCCAGAAATAGCGTCCGTCCAAAACTACTTTATTTTGACATAACCAAACTTTTAGAGGAAGATATAATAAATAATAAACGTTACAATATGTATATTGGCGACTAAAACTACCGATGGCGGCGCTAGTGTTGTAGCATATACGTGCTCTGAAAATGGTATTGTGCTATAAGATCGCATACAGAAACATTGTATAACCAACATTCGTTTTGGAGTATGCCAACAAATTCATTAAACTTTATATAAATAGTGTTAGTAATAATTTTGTGTACGTACTTATAATGACATTCGAAGAATATTATCTTGGACTTATTTCTACAAAGAATTGTTGAATCATGGGTTGTTATTTTTATGTGGCGTTAATGAACATAGTGCTACAAACTAAAAAAAAATTGGACTGTGTTTAAACAAGTGCTCTAACGTCACATCCCCATGAGATTAGAAGAACTTTAAATTTACAATTATTTATAAAATAATCTTGTATAGCTGGCCATAGTGGCCAGTGCAAACACATTACAGCTGTCTTAATATTTTGTTCAAGATAGTAAAATAGTACCATATATTATTTATGGATGTTAAATAAATATGTATTTACTTTACTTAGTTAAGAAAATTAAAATGGAACTAATGTCAAATATCTTTCAAATTGTTTTAATTACAAGTGTAAGAAATATATTGAATGCTACACATAAAGTGAAAAGTGTATTATTTTACTCATGAATTGGTCAGGAAATAATACAATACTTTTCATATTGTTATTCTCTTATAATTCGTCACTTGTTTTCCAGTTCGTATTTTTCTAATCCAGCCCTCTCTTTTGTCGATTTGACCAAATTTATTTTGGATGTCACTTCCTTTCACCAATTTTTGGGACAGATAATTTCTTACTACCCCGAGAATGACAGCTATAAACGCAGCAATTGACGTTGTTAATATTTTTTCGTTCTTTGCTCATATTGTAAAGTTATTTATATGTACTTTAAAACAAAAAGACAAACAAGAAACAGGCAAGGAATCCAATGCACTATACAGGGTGATTCATCGGTCTGTCCTATCTTTATAACTCTTTTATTTTAAGTCAGATAGAAAAACTCTTCAAATATAATTTATATGATATATTATTGTCTACGTACCATATACATTTGTATACAGGTTGCTCCGTTTAAGCGCAACAATATGTAACTTTATATTTTTTAATGGAACATCCTATATTTATTTATTTATTTATTTTGATAGTAAATTAGATTCCCTTTAAAAAAGTATTAAGTAACAAGGGGTCTAAAATTATATATTAAGAAGATATTTACGTTCATAAAAAATAGTAGTTCAGAGTGGAAAAAACCATAATATAATACAAAATTTTGATCCTTTTTTATTAATACTTATTTTAAACATTACACTTTTCCAAAGAAGCTATTTTAATTTAGTGACAGACTAAATAATGCAAATTATAATAAATGCTCGAAAACTTGTCCATCAAGTTCCATAGATTTTTCTATTATAAATATTATACTAACCATCTCATTTTTACTAAAATTTGTATTATTCATTTTCACATCAACATCAACAATGATAAACTAAAAGTATTTGGACAACTTGTTTGTTTAAATTCGAAACAATTGATCAGATTATCCATAGCTTACTTTGTTAATAATAGCATGATAGAAACATATCATTCAACGAATAAAGGTAAATTACTTCGTAATTTATAATTTTAGACCCCTTATTACTTAATACTTTTTTAAAGAGAATCTAATTTACTATCAAAATAAATAAATAAATATAGGGTATTCCATTAAGAAATATAAAGTTACATATTGTTGCATTAAATGGAGCATTCTGTATACAAATGGATATGGTACGTAGATAGATAATACTATATCATATAAATTATATTTGAAGAGTTTAAAATAAAAGAGTTATAAAGAGAGGACAGACCGATGAATCACCCTGTATATATATTTATTGTATAGTTGAATAACAGAATACCATTTTCAAGAGTTGCAAATATCGTCCGCGTGGGGGATTCACATTAATTTTAGTCGCCAATTTAACATTTTTTGAAAATGAAAGAAACTTTTAAATCTTTATTGTAAATTGTTTCTTACCTGTAGGGTTTGGGCAGTCTAGCTAAAGATTGATAAGTAAGAGGACCCTTATAGTCCGCTTGTTCTAAATACGTATATCTTGAATTAGCTGTTATGGCTCCTTCATGAGTTATCCCCTCTCCTTTACTCAACGAATCTAAGGATGCTAGCATTGCTACCACGCATTCCACACTTGCTAACATTATCCCGGAATCGTTGCATTGTGAAGATTCTTCTATGGAATCCATTATCCTTCAAGAAAAAAAAATTATATAGGTAATCTACGTTACACATCTAAAATCACAAAAATGGTTAAAATTTACAGTCTTATAATCGCCATGTCATCCCCGGCATGTCTCTGTGTGCCATTTCTCAATAAAAGAAGATCTGCAAGTCTTCCTGGTGATCGCAAAAGTTCTCTTATAGCCCTTAAAGGTTCTAGTCTTCTGACTGGACCAGGTAATAAGAGCATACGATGAAATAGGGCTTCCAAAACTGGTCTCAAGGCTGGCTCACTTCCTACCAGTCTTACTAACTGAATTCCAATACTGAAAAGAATTTTTAATTATTATATGATTTAAAAAAAATTATTAGTTTTACTACGTCCGAATTTTTTTTTTTGTTAATTTTTACCTCTCGCTAAGAGAGGTATTGAATTCATGCTAAAAATCGCATATCCAGATCAAGCGGCGTAGAAATGAAACTTTTACCTTGTGAAACGTCACAAAAAATGCCATTTCTACGACGTTAAAAAAAATTAAAAATAATAAGTGCAGATTCCGCTTTTTTTAGGAACTGTTTTAACGGTAATTGCGGTTTATAATTACCGTTATTTTAGTTCGTGAATGAAATTATCGGTTTCGGTTTTAGTCAAAACTAATGTTTTAGGACTTAAAATATCGGTTAACCAATTTTTAAAACCGGTCTAAAAAATCTGGTGTGGCCAACACAATACCTCCCGCCATTTACAGTCCGAGTTACACAAAAATGAAGCTAATACTTATTTTTGGATTAGCGAATTTTAGTCTAATCCAAGTAACTACTACCTTTTTTGATAATAAAATGAAGATTAAATTTTAAATACCGGGATAGAATAGAAATCACTAATCCAAAAATGAGGATTAGCTTAAACTTTTTTTGTGAATCGTTAATTTATATTAATCTAAATACATACCTACATACTTATTTATATTTATGCTGGAAACTGTATTGATTTCTTTTCTTATTGTTCTATATATTTTTTTCTTTTTATAATGTTACTATTATTAATTTGAAATGATTAATTCTTTGACAGTGACATTTATCTGTCAGTTACATACACTGGAATAACTGTGTAACCAAGGAGTTTCGCATGTTTAAAGTGTAGGCTCTGGGATTTAAATTATAGATAATTTTATAAATTTATCCATAAAATATGTAGACTATTATTCACGAAAGATGACTATTCAAGGTCATTTGTTCGAAGAAAGAATACACATCACTTTATAGCAGTAGCTTAGCAACATTTTGTATTAGAAAGAGAAAGATTATTTGACCTATGTCTATTTAATTTATGCAGTGTGATAGATATACGTAAATAGTGGCATTACTTTCTAACACACTATAAATAATAATGACATATGTCGTAGCATTACAGATACCTAATTATCTACTACACTGCCCTCTGTGTTAATATTTACCCAGTGGCATTTACGTTTAAATCAAATAATTATTTCTTGGTTTATAAATTAAGTCATGTTTTTGTATTTTGCAAAAACATAATGAAGAACATAAATCTTTCAGAAAGGCATTATTTGGAAAGAAACATAATTTTCAAATGAATTACTCTTATTTTTAAATTAAAATGTGTCTATAA
This sequence comes from Harpalus rubripes, assembly GCA_963082715.1. Taxonomy (NCBI): domain Eukaryota; kingdom Metazoa; phylum Arthropoda; class Insecta; order Coleoptera; family Carabidae; genus Harpalus; species Harpalus rubripes. Next base: position 49,312,292 of record OY720459.1, read on the forward strand.
CTATTTCATGTTGCTCGCCGGTGCATACGAAATGCAATGAAGTTATCTGCAAGTCATATTATATCAGACGGCTTACAAATGACCTTGAATAGTCATCTCTTCTAAATAATAGTGTAGAAAAAGTATTAATGCAAAAAATAACATTTAAATGTATTTTTCGAAGAAAAACTATTTTGAGCTTCTAGTAAAGTGCCATTTCCGGTTATCCGATTTTCACCAAAATCTATTGTGCTCTTTCCATAACAGAAAAAGTTCGAAATACAAGGTTTCAAAATTTTCTGAATGATAGTATTTGAGTTAGAGCGGAGGATCCACACATACACACAGACATCATCGTGAAAATGTTAAATTTGGATTCTAGGGACCTTAAAACGTGCTCATTTACTAAAATCTTGATACGCGATTTTTAGCACGATCTCTATTGGGATTTTCAAGTTTCAGGAGATGGCGCTGATCGCATTAAACACTGGTACACTTTTTGTTGACGTGCGTCAACGTAGCATTTCTGTCAATTGTATTTCTTTAGTTTTCGTATTATTTTCTCATTTATTAGTATTTTTTATTTATAATTCAAGTACGTATAATAGAGTTTTTGTAGTCATATAGTTGTAGTTTCATGTAAATGTCAAATGTGTACCACTGTTTGCAGTTCTAATATTTGCCGCTAGTTAGCGTTTTCTTATTTGAAAATCCCAATACCTCTCTTACCAAGGGTAGCGGGAGGTAAAAACGGTTTCTTGTATTCTTGTCCTATTTCAAATATTATTTCTCACCTGTAAACGATTTTGGCTTGATTAGTAGTCAGCCCTTGAGTAGTCGGATCCCCAGGAGTTCCTAACAGTGATAAAAGTGCTGGACAAAATCTTTGCCACAAGAAAGTTGTGAAATGTGTATTTGAATGAACAGTTTGTGGAAGCGTCGATACTAGAGTCAAAAGACATTCCAGAAGAAATACCGTACTGTCGTTTACTTTCAGTCCTCTGAAAAAAAAAACAACATAAATCAATGTGTCTTTATTGAACATAGACAATCTGTATTACAATCTGGCTTCTTCAAGTCGACTGCAAATGTACTGCATCACCGGTATGACTTCATTAAAACAAGCAACTGCTGAGGTTTGGCTATAAACTATTGCGGAGCTGTTTCCGCTATTTTTGTGCTTTTGTTGCTGCTGTAGAATATCTTGGCACTCTTCATCTATAAGAAGAATACTCAATAAATATAAAATCCTATTCCTTTATGTGTTTCACTATACAGGGTGAGTCTGGGAAGACGCCCCCCTCTTTAACTTTTTTATTATAATAGAAAAAAATGGCTCATATAAAAGTTTTATTATTTTACCTATACTATTTGAAGGCAGATGTAAATATTTTTTATAAAGTCAGGTTTACAAGATACGACTATCAACTTTTGTTTTTCAAATGGCAACCTATAATTATTTTAATAAAATAGAAACCGCAGATCTACAAACAAAAAGTTATTTTATCGAAGTCGTAACTGTTACAGATTTCGAAATAGCACAGGTAAACCTCGTAAAATCACTTATTTTTCACTGCCAATCTCGGGAACTATGGATTAAGCTTTTTTACTATACAGGGTGAGTGTTTGAAATGATCGTCTTCGATTCTCCCTTGTGGTTAGAAATACATCATAAATTTATTAACAGAACTTATTCGATTACACATGGAGCATAACGTAAAATAATTTTCATATATACTGGGTGTTGCATTACGGCTCGGCGAGAATTGCTTGTCTTTTTTCAAATGGAACATCCCATATATTTTGAATTGTATTTTATTCACCTATACGGATATATAAATTTTGTTTTAGTTTTCTGCGGCGTTGCCAAGTTATTCCGTTTTTTCTGTAAAAAAGATCTATGCTCTGTTCCATATAAGCCATTCAGTAGAATGCACTGGCAACAGCGCAAATATGAAGTAGCCGAAATTACATTGGGTGAACTTGTCTCTTGTCTCTAATTTCAGCCAATCAGAGAGGTCAAAACTATTCCCTATGCTCCGCAATACTGAATGGCTTAAATGGAACAAGGTATAATACACGCATCGCTTTATAAAGGTGTAAGTACTAAAGTTATTTTAATAGTAAAAATTAAGAAAATTTTTTTCTGTACAACTTTAACTGTACTCTATGTTCTCATACAATTAAAAAAAAATATAATTATACAGGTGTTCAATAGAGCGAATCAAATTTACTTAATTTCAAATGACTATAACTCGTCATTTTCAAATGGAACATTTTATATTTTATTATTTGGTTGTGTTGCTTTTTGTGTTATCTTTATATGTTATTAAGGGTATCCTATGCCTAAAACCAATCATTTCGGAGATTTTCACCATTTTTGTCTAAATTTATTAAAATTAAACCTATGCTCTGTTCCATTTAAGCCATTCAGTAGATGGCACTGGCAACAGCGCAAATCTGAAGTAGCCGAAATTATGGGTAAACTTGTCTCTTGTCTCTAATTTCAGCCAATCAGAGATGTCAAAACTATTCCCTATGCTCCGCAATACTGAATGGCTTAAATGGAACAAGGTATAGTATGTTATGGAAATTGTGTTTTTAAGGAGAATCAATTGTAATAATGGATAGTAGTTTGCATTAGCCAAAAAATAAAACTGATTACGGCTCGCGTAATGCAACACCCAGTATATATGAAAATAATTTTACGTTATGCTCCTTGAGTATTCGAATAAATTCTATTAATAAATTTATGCTCACCTGTATATATGCCCTTAGTACATGAAGTTATCCTGTGTGTATAGAATGTGGTTATCTAACAAAAAGTTCATGCATCGGCCGGGAATCGAACCCGGGCCGCCCGCGTGGCAGGCGAGCATTCTACCACTGAACCACCGATGCTTTCCTACATACTCTAGATCTTGCTGAAGATCATAGATAAATTATGTAATTATTTTCTATAAAATTATCTATAATAGAATGTATTTATTTAGCTAAAAAAATTATGCATCGGCCGGGAATCGAACCCGGGCCGCCCGCGTGGCAGGCGAGCATTCTACCACTGAACCACCGATGCTTATCTGTTTGCTACAGATCTTAGTTGAATTGCGGAGTTATTTCCTTTTCCAATTGAAGTCCACATTTCTTCCAACTTTTACACCGGTGGCTGAAAACGCCTCATTGATTTTCCTAAGATGTCCCACTGATTTTCAATAAGCTACTTGCGAGGTACTGAAAATCTTATATCTATCACTAAATACCTAAAGTAAAGTTGAGAACGTACGTAAAAATATACATTTTATTTTTAAAAAATTATGTTTTTTAATAAATTAAGAATTTCTTTGGCGTCATTATTTTGAACTGGAGAAAGGGATGCATATTTAAGAATGTAACCTGTAGATGGCGAGCGAGTGCGAGTTTTAATTTGATTTTGACATTAGTTCATTTTTCTGTCACTGTCTCTCTTCTTTATTATTTGCAATTTGCGTGATTTCTGTTACTACGTATTTCGATTTGTTAAACGGGATTTTGAAGGATTTTAATTTAACTTAAGGCGATTTCGGGCGACAACCGTTCACTTGCGGTATGTTGCGTTCAGGTACGTTCACACATTCGGGCGCTAGGAACAACATACCCGGTATGCTTGGATCAGGTGCTCACAGCTGAACGGGTTTGCGAGTCGGGTCAGCTCTCTGTTCACTATTTCTATCTCTTTTTATCATGTCTGTTTTTGAAATGGCAAAAGTCAAAACAGTCGGAGTCGTTGTCTTATGTCAAACAGGGTGACATTATTTTCGTTGACTCTTTTTTGGACAAATATGGAAAAAAACTATCTTTGCCCGTTAATGCATTTTAATTGTCAGACACTATTTTTGACAATTTTAAATGTCGCAGAATATACATAACCACCAAGCACGGTGTCAACAAGTGAACCAACGATTTTTGGCGCCACCATTAACCATATCATACCGTAACTAACCGTAAGTAATCCGAAGAAGTGAACGGGTATGTCGCCCGAAATCGCCTTTATACTCGTACAAGATTAAAATGACAAAAGAAAATATTAACCTCCAAACGATCCTCCTTGCTCCAAACTATTATTCATACGTCAAACAGATGATCTGTCATGTTTAAATTACCCGCACATGCCGTTGCTATTGGACGTACCGATGTTATTGTTTTACGGCCATTCATTGGTTCGGCGTAATTTTACGTCATACATGGCGGTAATTTAAATATTAAAATTTCATTAATTTTTTTCTGGCTAATTAATGAAAATTTTGTCAAAAGAAAAAATATGGATAACAAGTTTTTATTGTCTCTTCAAAAATATTAAATCAAAAAATGGCACGCAAGTAGCCCATTGGTGGCAAATCTAGAGAACAAGCAGATGCTCATATGCTTCCATAGTTTTATTAATTTTAATGCAGCCGAACGGTAGATTTGGCCCAAATATAACATGCAATATATGAGCATCAGCGCACTAATGCGTTCAACAAGTAACTCGGCTTTTATAGCGTTTTCAGCTTACACAGTGCAAGTGCGCACTGAGTGCAACATATCACGTGACCACACTGAACGAGTTCTGCCCTCATTCGCCATATTTGCACTGACACTATTGCACTTGCCTAGGGAGTCAGTGCACAAAAGTTGCACTGAGCTAGTGCACGGTGCAACTTTTTCTTAAGCTAAAAACGCATCAGCTGACTAATTTTTGCACTCAATGATAAGCTGAAAACGCTCAGTGCAAAAAAGTGCGCACTCGACTTGTAAGCTGAAAACGCTATTAGTTATTCAAAATCTACTTATTTTCTATACAATAAGTGATATATGGAAGGAGAACACGGACATACCTAGAAATGAGCAGAAAGCAGTGACAGTTTGACTGCCAGCAGCTTGAGCGGCTGCCCGAATAGGTTGGGTCCCGACTTCATACGCTTCACCACAACGGCCCAGAAGAAGCATAACCAGACGGCCGTTTAAAGCCCAACTGGCTCCACATGCTAGACCCAGGAATACTCGAAGGATGTGCACCTAAAATTTATTTATTTATACATTTATCTCTACCCACTGATAACTAAAGAAAGCATTTTATATTAGGATTCACTACATTTATCCGGTATTTATTTTTACAAAATATAGACCAGAAAAGTTAGGTTAGAATTTGCCTTTGGCGCGAGTTCATAGTTTGAATTCCTTAGTATTCGTTTCATATAGGAGTTTAATTTTACAGACAAAAAAAGATATTTTTATAAAAGAAATTAAGCAGCTCTTGCTAAGAATTCGATAGTTTGTTTATTCAGTAATAGATTGCAACAGTTTAAACCTGTAGAAAAGGTAAAGTAAGAAAATTATTAGAAATTAAAATGCTTGGTGCAAGCAAGAATACCGTATGTCGTTGACCCACCAGTAAATAGAACAGCACAATAGAAGATGAAGCATGCACGATCAAACTAAGACATACGTTCAATGAATTTTGTAGTGTTGTATTATTATTTAAATAATTATTAACTGTGCAGAGTTCATGTGAATATTATTGTACGAATCTGGAGATAAAGGATCGGTCTAGATGCTACATATAATACTTTGCATAAGAAATTTACTTTTATGAGATTTTTCGGCCTTTAAAGTTGAGCAAAAATTTCCTTGATAAGAAATACACGGGGATTGAAATTATTTTCTCAGCGTTATGAACTGAGTTTGAATTTCGCGCCTAAGTTTGACCGTACACTTTTCTGGTCTATTGACAACTGACACGACCGTTGGTGGCAGCACCGTCGCCAACTACACGTGCGTTTGATTTAGTACTCTTAACTGCCATTCGTATTACTTCTGCAAGCGTCTTATACAATTTTGTAAATATAACACATTTCTGTAAAATTATTATATAAAAAACCAACCGATTAATCTTGTATAGAAGGTATTTTAATAAACTAGGCATTATTAAAAAAATAAAACGTTATATTTAAGCGAAAATAAGGATAACTACTGCCGAGGTTAGATTTCTACATGCAAATCCGACCTCAAGATGTTTTGTAAAAGGTACCAAGGTACGTTAATAAATTGAACATTACTAAATATGTGTCTAGTATATTTTTTAATTAGGCGAAAATGTAATAATGCAAAACATATTACTGTATAATTTGCGGGAGAAGCAAGGACCTATTCTTTTATTTATTTTGTGCTGTTTACAAACTGGTGTACTAAAATCGACTTCTGATGAAATTGAAAATGTCCTTCACGAATATAATGCATTAAAAACTTTATTTTATTTATTTCATTGATATTTTAATTCGAAATACAAACCCTTTATTGCGCCCGTCAAAGTTTAATTTTGTACTTATTGTACTAGCGATAACTATAATATTTTCACCGAAGTTACGATAATTTTGAAAGCCGACAGTCCACTTTATGACTTACGACAGTACAACAAACAATCAGTTTTGCTTTTACCTTTATTTACATTAATTTTTACTATACAAATTTTAATGTCAAATCAGCCAGAGTACTAAATCACACAGTTACAAATTATGCCGCCAGATGTCATGGCACTTGGTGTCATTGTGAATAGGATAGAAGATTTTCGTCTGAATTCATATAATTACATATTTTGAAAGCATTCCAAACGGAGATTGGTTGGGAGCTTTTAAAAAGTGGAAAAAACGAATGATGAAGAGTAAAAACATTGATTTATGTTTTTAAATTTAAAAAAATCATTCCATAGTTGGAAATAAGAAATTCTAAAAGCATTTTAAATTATGTACTTTATTAAATAGGTCAAGCTCAAAGCAGAATTTGTGGAAGAGATCCAAAATTGTAGTTCTCCCATTCATCACATATTATTGCTATTGATTTTGGCCTGTGCGGTCATCCTGAAAACTTTAGTTTATACATACTGCAGTGCCAATGACAAATAATGGTGAATTTTAGGAGCAGATTATAAATTAGTCTAACTTTATAATTTTGCTAGCAGATTCATAAAAAATATTAATCTAATCCTCATTTTTGGATTAGCGAATTCTACTTTAATTTTGACATTTTTTTCTTAAAATATAGTCTAATTTAATCCTGGTATCTACCTTTTTGATAATACAATGAATATTAAGTTTTAAATACCGGAATAGAATAGAAACCACTTATCCAAAAATTAGGATTAGCTTAATCTTTTTATCAATCTGCCTATGGCTATTTAGGTAGTTACTTGAAACATTGTCATATTGTCTATAACTTAATAATTTTACTTAAGTATAATTTTAATTAATTTTTAATTATAATATTATCTATTCATAGGTATAAATTAATATGATGGTCCATTTCTAGTTTTTATGTCCAGTCTCAATATACATAATATTCTTACCGTATTGTTGAATATTTTTAGGAAATATGCAGACATGCATACATAACAGAGGGTTTTATAACTGCAAAAATATTGATTGAAGCTAATTCCAGTATATCTATCCGTTATATAAATAGTGCCAATTTCCGGAATTTGGAAAAGCACATTGCGTCACCATTCGAAGGACAAACGCAAAATCATATCAATGGGGTATTCTGCTACTTTAAAAAATATTCTGAAACTATCTCTTGCGTCATTACAGTGTTTTTCATTTCATTTAAGCGAGATACATTTTTGTTAAAATCACAAATTTTAAATTTTGCTGGTGTGACGTAGATAAGCTTCTTCTAACATTAATATGCGTGCTATGCTCTGTTCCATTTAAGCCATTCAGTAGATGGCACTGCCAACAGCGCAAATCTGAAGTAGCCGAAATTACATTGGATAAACTTGTCTCTTGTCTCCAATTTCAGCCAATCAGAGATGTCAAAACTATTCCCTATGCTCCGCAATACTGAATGGCTTAAATGGAACAAGGTATAGAATGTGACATTTTAATTCCAAAACAGTAAAATCATTACATTTCAAGTTGACTAAACTCCCTCATCAACACTTATGCAGAAACGTTAATCAACGTATAGTTCGGTTAGCGGTTCATCAAAACGAACAAATGCAACGCGATTTTTTGACAGTAATGATTTAAATGTCATAGGAACAAGAAAACTGATTCGAATTTGTTCGTTTTTTATGAACCGGTAATCGAACAATGCGATGAATAACGTTTCTGCAACCGGGCATTAGACTGTATAATATACTTAGTTTTTTATACTTAAACAATTTTATGAAATTGTTTATTGTTATTATCCATTCATATTTTCAATTATAAATCACTAAAATTATTTTTCCTACAACCGTGCATGAAAAGTACTTTTCACGCACTCATTACAGTGTGTAAAGTGTCACTTTTCAAGCACTAGTGCGTGAAAAGTACTTTTCACGCACTAGTGCTTGAAAAGTAAATAAGCGTTGCTAGGCAACATTAAAATTCGGTTAATTTACCTGTCAAGTATATAATTAGGTAGTAAATAATAATGAAAGTAATAAAAATTATTAAGAAATATGAATATACACTGTAAATGAAACAAATCTAATATTTTTTTAACAGATTGAGTACTAATCTAATTTTTAAGAACATTAACATTTTTTTGACATGTATTCTAACCTAACCTAATTTTTAATATTAAATGTACAATTTGTACATTATAAAAGACTAATCATCGTCTGTCTGAGATTCTTCCAAGTGTTTAACTTACATTTTCTACAGTGTTATGAGAAAGAGTATTAACAGTATTTGAAGCTGCTGGATGCCTGTACACTCAGTATTATGAGAAACATCAATACCATTTCGGTTGTAGGAAAAATGTTGTATGCAACACGTGTGTAAAATAGTATTTTTTGTCTCGTGCTAAAACATCGCACTCGACCAAAAAAGTACTACTTTACACACTTGTTACATAAATAACTATTTTATATTACAGCAATACTATACATGCAATATTACTATTAATACAATAATAGTAATAAAATATAGCGTATTTTTTTGTGCAAACGATATTAAATTTATCGTTAGTTAAATCGCCTGCAACACGATGACGTGTGCGGCATCCTGTGGTTCGCCGTAGTTGTCCGCTAGGAGCGCTAGTTTACAATGAAAACATGAACGTATGTCTCCTATATTTGATATTCAAACGGCAAATTTAATGTCAAATCGCAAAAAACAAATTATTTATTTTAAATATGTAAACGTAAAACATAGAAAATACGATAAACTCACGAATTAAATTGCCAAGTGTCAAATGTAAACATGTCTCTTTCTATGAAGCACGTTTTGGGTACGTATGTCGAGACCTAATTTGCATAAGTTCATGTTATGTACGCCGTAATGGCGGGAAGAAATATTGCAAAAGTTTAACACTTTTCTTCTACGGTATTTTTTAGAATTTTATAACAACTATCACAAATACATTAGATATAACTTCAAAGCATTTGTTTTGTTTTCGGCTGAATACAAAGAGACAACTAAGGATAGAGATATGTTAAGTCTCCTCACGGAGTATTCGCTAGATGTCACTGCGTGTTCTGTTAACATGAATTGTACTATATTTTAAACATTTGAATTATTATTAACGAAAAACAATTATAAAATGTATGAAACAAATTGATATTAGTATTAGGAAAGGATAAAAAGACTTGTATATAATTATTTATATTATTCTATTGATTTTTAAACAATATTGTTTTTGTGTACATGCTTATTATTCTATTTGTAGTTTTTTCTAAATTTATTTTTGTGGTGAATCCGGATTTTGAAATAAATATTTAAAATTGAATTGATCAATTGAATGCCATGATTATTTAACGGATCCTGGTCGAGAATATGGTTATGAATACAGTCCAAAATTAATTGTTTTTTTTTTTAATTAATAAAGTTTTTAGAATTATGCACATTTTATTTCAAAACTCACTTGAAAAGGCAGATTTGTAGAGAATAATAAAACTGTAAAACTTTGACCAAACAAAACTGGGCCTCAATTTTGTAACTTTAAATTCTGTCTGATTCCAAATTCTGTCGGAATTGGGTTTTCCCCACTACGAATTCTACTGCTCCAGACCAATAAAATTTGAACTCTGACAGAATTGCGATTTTTCCAATTCTTTCTCAGGATAGATTTCAAATTCTACTGGTCTGGAGCAGGGAAACCCCAATTCTGACAGAATTTGAAATCGAGGCCCAAACGACTTCACAACTTCCAAACAGAGGAACAAAATGTCACCAATACATTATAAGAACCGTAGAGACATCTTTCGACAAACTTTAGAGTAGACTTGATATATATCTATCTCTAGTTGTCTCTTTCTGTCCAGCCGAGAACATAACAAACGATAGTGAAGTATAGGGCATGTTTTGTCTAGTAAATTTGTGGTCGTTGTTTATATAGGGCGCGAGCAGACACGTGACTCGAGTGTCCTTGACGTGTTAGGAATCAGCTGATTTGTGTGCGCTTGTAATTTTGACAAGAACAATGTCACTTTGACAAGACCAATGTTTTGACTTATTTTAATTTTGAACTGTTGAGAAGTTATTATTTTTAATTTCATGTGTTTTACTGCCTGAAAATTGTACATTAATAACATTATAGCAGTTCAAAAGCAAAATAAGTCAAAATATTGCTCTTGTCGAAGAGACACTGTTCTTGTCAAAACGACATGCGCACACAAATCAGCTGATTCCAAGTACGTCAAGGACGCCCGAGTCACGTGTCTGCTCGCGCTCTATTAATAAATTTAGGCTCATTTGATGCAGTATTCTGAATTTTTCTCAAATTAATAGTGCAGAATTTACAAATAAATAAAAAAATTACCATTGTATTTTCTATAGTCCATAAAAAAGTAGACACCCGGTATATATGTATACATAGTGTCTCACAACTCGCGTCCCAGACGAAACTGACACTTGCCGACGACAATAGGTTGCCAACAAATAGAAGAAAATAATTTGCGGCTGCTTGCGTAACGGAGTTACAAGACTTTTTAATCCACCAATCCCGGAAGGATATCTTGAGGTGTGATGATATTATTACAAAATAAAACTGGTTGCTAGGTTTTAAAAATACTACTAGTGAGTTACAAAATTTGTTTGACTTACTATAATTTTGACACTTTAGAGTTGACTTTTCACTGTCAACAAATTTAGGTTAGCGAAGGTGTCATCCGAGATCATCATTTATATCGTACAGTGCTACGTGTTGTAGCAGTTGTGTAAAATGTGTTAAATGAAAATATTATAATCATTTCTAAGTAATCAGCGGCTGAATACATGGTAAGAATTTGCCTTTTTTTATTCACCTTGTCAAATTTAATTTGACACTGACATTTTTCGAAAACTACAGTCGCCCACACATTTTAAATAAGATTTGATTTGTATAAAACCCTAGTAACGTAAAATTACGGCAAACACACGTTAAAGGCGCAGGTCTCTGATTGGTCAATTTTAAGACGTCTTTTCTCAAATATCTTTTAAGCTAGATTTTTTTTTCTTCGAAATTACACATCCGAGTGCAGTCTCGTGTTTCCTCATTCTCTCTGGGGCGCGAGTTGTGAGACAACCTGTATATTTTTATACTATATATTACCATAGTAGAATTTTATTTTTGTTAACTCTTTAGGTATCTAAATTAATTTGAAATTGATTTTCTGACAAAAAATGTATTATTCTATAAAATTTGATTCAAATCAATGATATTTTTAAAAATCACGATTTAAATCAGGCCAGCCCTGAATGACAGATGTTTTATTTTATTAATATAATGGAACACTCCATTGTTATGATTTTGTATTAAAAATGTCTTAAAAATACGTATTATACTGCAATGCAGAGTTTTTAATCATATTTTGTCAAACCCTGCTATGAATAATAAAATATGAAGTTAGGAAGTTGAATTCGCTATTACTCTTTTGAATAATTCATTACAATTTCTTTTAAAAGTTAATTACCAATTTTCATATTTTATTCAACACAAGTATTGTGGTTTATTGATTGTTTTATAACTCCATAAATGATAATAATATTATCTATATCTTCATCTACCTGCGTATCCTCACAATGCGTCAGCATCGATGACGTGGCGTTCAAAAGTTGCGCCGGAAGCCACAGGGAATCATCCTCTGGTTCATTTCCGGATTGGAATCGCTCATCTCGTACGATTTTCTACAGAGGAATACAAATTAGGTATATTTGTGTGTCTGGAACAAAAATTGATGGAACGTACGTGCAGTCCATTCAGTGATAGTGAAACCAATTTGGTTCTTTTGGTTTCCAATGCTAGACGAAGAGGTTTGAAACATGCTGAGCGTAGTTCGTGGGATGGACTTCTCAAAAGCCCGGTACATTGAGAATTTAACAAATCTAGAAAGAATTGTTAAAAATACATACTTAAATACAGCATACAGTCATACAAAAAGTCTCCATACGGTAATAGGTTCTAAAATATGAAGCGAAAATAGGGGATTCCACCATTTTTACTTCCTTGTACGAAGTAAAGGAAGTATTGTAACCGCGAAAAATTTCGGTTTTGAGATTTCAACGGAAATATCCATTTTGACCAGCTCTGAATCCATTTTGACTAATTTCGTCGTGACGTCTGTACGTACGTACGTGCGTATGTATCTCGCATAACTCAAAAACGGTAAGCCGTAGAATGTTGAAATTTTGTATTTTGGACTGCTATAACATCTAGTTGTGCACCTCCCTTTTTGGTCATTACATAATTTCCAGAAATGGTACTTTATTTGAAGCCTATAATAGATTTTAATGAAAAACTATTTTAAAATATAATCCAAAACTTTTCAAATTTGGTATATAAGACTTTTATGTCAATTGGAATAAAATAGTAGATTTTAGTTAAAACAGGCTAACCGGAAGTGATATATTACCTGAAGTTGTTAACAGTTTTTCTTGAATAAAATGGTTTCATCTTGATTTTAGAAATAAATGATTCAAATAAAAGTTTTAGAGAATAAAATTCTGCGTCTAGCACATCAAGTATTATTAAATTAGCCCTTTGTATAAGCGAGATATGTAAATTTAAAACATATACTTTTTGGTTTTTGTAATGAAGCTTGCTATGGATTAGGACAAAAAATAACAAAAAAATAAAAAATAGATGCTAATGTCAAATTACGTCAAATACGTGCAATTTTATATTTGGGTCTATACTTCATATTAGTCTTGTGTACAAGGAAGTCGTGTGGTGCCCACATCAGATTTTTTTTATGCAATTTCATCCTATTAATAAGTGAGTTATGGTCTCCCGAAGTTTGAAAATATAGATGTGACGTCACGAATATAAGTTTTTATATAAAACTGTTTTCTACGTAGATCTAAAATGTTCTTGAAATATATGCTATTTTTAAATTATATTTATAAAAAAACAAATTAATATTATAACACTGTACAAGTCTACATGCTTTATAATGAGGTGTTGCAATGAAATTTGAATAAGTACGTTCTACAGTATTATTAAACATGATTTTCTGTTCAAATTTCTGTATATATTAAGCACAGTAGCAGTTTAAAAATATACTTTTTGAATTGGCGCCAAATTACACTGCCTGTGGCGTCAGAAAGACATTAGCCAATGAAAAAACTGGAAAGATGATGAAAAAAAAAACAAATGTATCATACATCAACGTTATGAGGCACTAGCAGAAATATTTTTCCCTATTATCAGTTCTATTTGGGCACACTGCACAAAACACTTTTTTTTTCAACAGCTGTCATGACTGTCACTCGTTTAAATTCCGTCTTCCGTCGGTGGCAAATGTAAGCCTCACCCTCATTGGTTAGGTCTTTTCGAACGTCATCAGGCGAAAGGGGAAGCGGAAATTCAAACATTATAATTTCATAAACAATTTTCTCATGAATAAAGAATAATACGAAAAAAATAAAAAATAGGGGCTAAATATTTTTTCTTATTCTTTTGATTAAAGCAAAGAAAAAAAAACCGTGCAACACCTCATTGCAAGTGTACCAAAATTATTAAGTTTAATGCAAGAAATTTATATTCAAATAAAAACTGTTTGAGAATGGGGTATTCCGGTGATATGGAAATAATGCAAAATAATAACTTTTTTCTATAGTTTACATCTTCATAAAGTAGGAAAATATAATAAAACATGTTTATTAAAAACTTTTAATTCATAATTTAATGTTAGAAAATTGGAATTTTTACAACTATAGAAACGTCCTTGAAATTTGTGACGTGAAATTGATAATTTGTTGCTCATTTCACGGTAGATATTTACGTTTAGAATCATAGATGGTGCCAGTAGTTAACACGCGCGTATATTTCTTGTTTGACATTTCGTCCACTTTATTTGCAGCAATTCTCGAACAAAACATACATTCGGCTTTTAACATTACGTATTTCTGCACTCACGTATTGTGAATTATGGAGAAAATAATCATTTACCATGGCAGAACCCACAGCAGGTTACCAGAATCAGTCTTTGTTTAATCAGGTTCCATAATTATGAAATATTACTCGTATTTTTACCACAAACAAACTCTGTAATACATGCTGCTACTGAAACCATGTGCAAAAAAGCAAATGGCTGTCATGAACATGTGGATTTAGACGCTGAAGTTTGTTGCAGATGTCACTATCGATTTGACGTCATAAGCGCGCCAATGACGAGAAAATTTGAATTGCGATAAAATTTTTAAAAATTCATATTTCACGTGATGTATCCATTTTCTTACTCAAAATTAGATATTCAAAGTCCTACTGGTATGTACTAATGAAAAAAAATATTTTTAAAAAATGTCGGAATACCCCATTGCAGTACTGGACTGGTAGCCACGTGTCCGCTATTTGAATTTATCTACTTCCATTGGTAGTAGACTCCACCCCCTAACTCGGTATTCGTTATATATTTATAGGTGGTCTTTGAGTCGCCAATCAAAATAATATATATGGAATTCATATGAGTGACGAGCTGCTAAAATAAAAACCCCCTTATTTCCGAAGTATTTCAATTATATCATTTTATTTCTTTGTTAATATTCATTATTAAGCATATACTTTCACTATTTTTTACTAATTTCTCTTAATTCGATTGAGCTGTAATCCCCTATTCAAATAAATTGTTTCTGTACTAGAACTATTAACATTTTAAAAAATTCAATACTAGACACAAATACGTAGATAGCACCGAAAGTTTCTGCAAACAAATGTAACCAAGGTAGCTACGAAAAATAAATGCATGGCAAAACAAAAGTACATCCTTAGGTAGCATGGCAGTTCTTGTTACAATTCGTTATCTGTTACCAGTAATTTTCCATGCAGTTTTAAAGTACGCACGTCGTACTGAAAATGCAGTTAACAAAATAAAATTTCCTAGCCATGATATTTTACGATTTTAATAGTTCACTCTCTCCGAAACAATGCATCGAAAAGCTTCGGGATGCTTTTGGAAATAAAGAACCTAGTATCAGGTCTGTTCACAGCTGGTACAGCTTATACAGTTGGATACCAAATTTCACGTACTTGTCAAATTTGAAAAATATACAGGCTGTTCCATTTGAAAATTAAAAGTTGCTGTCAATTTATTCCAAAACCGGAAGTAATAATATTGATCTACTTCCGAAATTGTATAGAGGAGTTAACATACTATAAATTATGTTATATAGTTGAAATCGCTAAAAGTAATAATAAGCGAGATATTTACTGGTTTATTTATAGACGGACAGCCTGTATATATATATATATATATATATATATATATATATATATATATATATATATATATATATATATATATATATATATACAGGATGATAATTAAAAAGCGGGCCATAGGCGTTTAACATGGGAAATCAGTTTTTTCTTGCGCAAAACGTCCCGTTTAGTTTTAGACGAAATAGTTTCAAATAAATGTCATGGAGAATTAAATTCTACACCTACATCACTAAACATATTTTATTTTGCATGTTTAGTAACCTGTAAAATCCAATTTGAAATTTTATAAATATCGCTCAATTATAGTGTTCAGAAATTCGATTTTCAAATAAAAATTACACATAATTATATTCTACATCTACACTAAACATATTTTGTTCTAAATCATTTTACATATTTTATCTATTTTTATATTGTAACCTGCAAAATCGAAATTGCGACATTTCAAACGGTATGCATTTCTTTTTAATTTTGTTTGAATTCCATAGCTATCACTACAAATTAGCAATATTTATAAAAGTTCAATTTTTACAGGTTACTAAACATACAAAATAAAATCTGTCTGTGATTTAGGTGTAGAATTTAATTCTCTACAACATTTATTTGAAACTTTTTTGTCTAAAATTAAATAGGAAGTTTTGCGCAAGAAAAAACTGATTTTACTTGTTAAACGCCTATGGCCCGCTTTTTAATTAACATCCTGTATATATTTAAATTCAAACAAATAATATAGTAATTTTATTAATTTTGTAGGGTAAATATAATTTATTTTTTAATTTTTCTCTGGTTTTAATAGCAGATATTCTTGTTTTTTTAAAAAAATTCCCGCACTTGCTTACTCTGTTTTAAGTCCGGTGACTATGGGGGATGAATGAGCTTATTTCTCTTATAAGACGCGAATTATTTGTCTGCTAAGCTCTATTTTTCGGCACTTTGCTTTAAATTTGTTTTTAAAATAACGAGGTAACGTTGGCTATGATTGTTTGCAATAAAAACTACTACTACCTACCACCAAAACAATACTGTCTCCGCAAAATTTAAATGTTACTTGTAAATGCCTTTTAAATTTTGTACTTTTAATTCTTTATTAGGTTTTCTAGAAACATAGCATGTAAAAAGGTTGGAGAATTATAATAGCTAAATAAAAGGAGAATATTAAAAAGAAACAAGAAAATAGATTGAAACTATTGTAGTAGGTACGGATTTTTTTTGTATTACTACATATAAAATTATGCTATCCCATATGGTGAAAGCATTCACCAGCAAACATCCTTCACCACGTCTTTCGCCTCGCCCATAGTCATAATCGCATTCACACCGTGTAAATATCTAATTTTCAGGGCAGTAACTCTCTTTTATGCTTTTGCATCCATGCCCAACATTCGCTTCCATACATCAAGCAGGCACAAGCACTCCATTATACACACTTAACCGAGCATCTCTAGATACGTTAGATACTCAAAGAACCCAATTACGCCCCGCACTTACTCTCCTTTCAATTTCTCAAACATTTCGTCCATCCCCCGGCATCATGCTATGTACGCAAATGTACAAATTCATTCATCTGTTCCAGTTAGTTACTAAATCATAGAACATCTTGCATTTATCAACATTTAACACCAGATTTATATTTGACAATTAATGATGTATCTAAATGAAATAAATTTTGTTTCTTACCATGTGCTTCTTGTGCAGATTGTTTCAAATTAAATAACTTTGGTCCACTCGCTTCTTTAACAATATTCAAAAGTAAATCTTCCATTTTTCTACTTCTATGCAGTTACAGTATAGATTCTTAAAATAGATGCACAATATGTTTTACGTCCTATGCATTTGAGCACTTTAATATTATTGTTTTTAACTTTAATTCGTTAGTATTTTAGTTATTTTATTTGTTTATGCGTTTTATTTTAATTGTTATCACTAATAAACAAAGGGTTTTGATGTTTAAACGTAACTACGTCTGTTGTACATGCAGTACATTTTTGTGTACTGTTTGATACCTAAAGAGCATGCTCCGTATATGGATCAATAATGAAGAACAAAATTTCAACAGGTGTACAATTCATTCAGAACAAATTTTTATTACAGGTATTACCGGAATTGACTTTATTACACTATACTCAAATTCGCTTTTATTTATTTCACAAAATAGGGTTTTCCTAGTTTTTTGATTTTTTATATGTTAATGTAGAAATAAAAATAATAGACCCATATTTTTTATTTTGCATAAACATTTATAGTACGAGAGAAAAATGCAAAAGAATTTTGCAATTTCTCGTGACGTCACAACCCCAGCAAGACCTTGGCCAGCCCCAGCAAGAGAGAAAGCTTGATAAACTATGATATAGAAACAGTTGTGTCAACCCACACATAACCTGCATTGACTTGCATCCATGTGTGATCCACGTCAACTGACTACTGAGTCAGCACGTGTCTGTTTTTTATTTGTATGTATTTTTAATTAAACACGTAAGTTTAACCACAGTTTTCTTGTTTCACACGTGTATTTATCTGAACGTCAACAACAAAAATAATTCGCGGTAAAAGCCAGACATGCGCACAAACACCATCAAATGAAATAAATTCGTTGTGTGACCTCGTTAGGGTTGTGACGTCATTTGGCGACCGTTTTGTACATATGTATTTTTCAATTTAAAAATTTATTTATAAATACTATATAATTTATCATTATTTTAATTTTATATTAATATACTTTATACAATGTGTTCAAAAAAATTCGGACATGTCAGAAAACCCCTAGATACCAAATTTCGCAAAATAATATTGAATAGTTTTTAAAATAACGGTAGCGTAAGATCATCCTGGGACACTCTATATATTTTGTAGTAAACTTACGAAAAAGACTGCTTTTATCAGACAAAGCATTAAATATAAAAACTGTATTAAAATATTATATCTAATGTTTGCCATGAGGAACCCAATAAAGTCTTTTTTCAAACGTCGTAGAAATGGCATTTTTGTGACTTGATTTCATTTCTACTCCGCTGGGAATTTCTACGCCGGCGGAGTAGAAATAAAATAAATATATATCCATAGAAACTACATAGAATTAGCGAATAAAAAGAAAAGTAGTGTGTTTTAAAAAAAAATGTGTCATTCGGAATAAAAGTGTCTTTGTGTGCCTCGCATGCAATTGTCCAACTCGCTTCGCTCGTCGTGCAAACTTCCATGCTCGCCACACAAAGTATCACTTTTACTCCTAATAACACAATATACTATTGGCGATGCTAAACATGTACAAATACAGTGTGTTCAAAAAAATTTCTAACTCGGAGTAGGCTATGAACAGTGAAACGTATGTCTGATCATTATTTAATGCAAAAGTTGGGTTGTCAAAATTGATTTTAAAATGTAATTTTAAGGAGAAAGGACAATAAAGAAGGATACAGTATATTGATATTCGCCGTTTTCTAATTTGTTACCATTTCTAAAATAAGATTCAAGAAGAAAAGCTTTGATTTCTTTAGATAATATTTTTGACAATATTTCATGTCAAATTGACATTTAATTAAATATTTTAAAATTGACATATGTTTCTTTGTTCAAAGCCTACTCCGAGTTAGAAATTTTTTTGAACACACTGTAGTTCACAACCTTCAAAACTTTTCTCCAGTCCAGTCACTATACACATTGTTAGATAGAAATATTTAAAATAAAATTTCCGAACTAAAAACCCGCACCGCTCACCGCAGTATTGAATTTGGTACATTAGGGCCCAATTGTATGTAATTTCACTACAGGAAAACTACAATTTTCTCCGCAGTGAACGTTTTAAAGCCTAAAACTATATACATGTTTTATCAGACTGATGATATCTCGAATCAAAACTTCCGCTTGGCTGAGAGCTGAGAGTATTATCGCAAAAATATGAAAATAACGACAATTTATTTTCAATTTCATCATTGCTTCCAAAATTTTAAGCTTTACTCAAAAACTGAAATTTATAATTTTCACTGTAATTACTAAAAACTCATTTGATATTTTATATCGATTTGATTTTACTGACTTGAAAATAGTAAATAAATGCAATTAAGGCCTTGTATTTTCATTTTTGGTTAAATTGTCTGTTAACTGTAACTTAAAATAAAAAAATCTGGTGTGGCCAACACCTCCCGAAATTTACAGCCCGACTCACAAAAAGATTAAGTTTTTTGAATTAGCGAATTTTACTCTAATTTTGACAGTTTATTTCTTAAAATATAGTCTAATCTAATCCAAGTAACTACCTTTTTTTTAAACCCCTCAACAGGATTAAATCCCAATTACAGAGGGTTCACATTCACACACATCCATGCTTTAGTGGGGTCGAACCCAAAGCCCTGAGAGCACTCATGACATGAGGCGTTGCTCTAACCATTAAGCCACCGGAGCTATAATAAAATGAAGATTCAATTTTAAATACTGGGATAGAATAGAATTCACTAATCCAAAAATGAGGATTAGCTTAAATATTTTTGCGAATCGTTAATTTTTATTAATCTATATACTTACCTACATATTTACTTATGCTGGAAACTATTGAATTCCTTTTCTATTGTTCTATTTACTTTTTCCTTTTTAAAACGTTACTAATATTATTTTGAAATGATTAGTTCTTTGATAGTGACATTTGTCTGTCTGTTACATACATTTGAATAACTGCGTTTTGTTTGTTTAAAGCGTAGGCTCTGGGATTTAAATTATAGATAATTTTATAAATTTACCCATAAAATATATAGAAAAAGTATTAATGCAAATCTATAGAAAATTTAATAATCTTTAATTTTTATAATAACTTTAATCTCGAAAAAATAACATTTAAAGGTATTTTTCGAAGAAAAACTATTTTGAGCTTCTAGTAAAGTGCCATTTCCGGTTATCCGATCTTTACCAAAATCTAATGGGCTCTTTCCAATACAGAAAAAGTTTGAAATACAAGATTTCAAAATTTTCTGAATGATAGTATTTGAGTTAGAGTGGAGGATCCACACACACATACACACAGACATCATCGTGAAAATGTTAAAATTGTATTCTAGGGACATTAAAACGTGCTCATTTACCTAAATCTCGATATGCGATTTTTAGCACGATTCCTATACCTCCCTTACCAAAGGTAGCGGGAGGTAAAAATATAACATAAAAATTACACGATTTTTTATTTTAAATTGTAGTTAACAATTTATCCAGAGATGACATTATTGGGCCTGAGTGTCTAAAAATATTGACAAGTAGTTTTACTTTTTTTAGGTCCCGGCATTTTCATATCTGGATAAACTGTCTTTTCAGGGCCGTACGGTGATATGGAGCAAAGGAGCAATTGCTCCAGGCGCCTTTTGTGAAAAGGCGTCCACTGTAATCATTAGGCAAGCAATTAGTCCAAGTTTGTCCTGTATTCTTCTATTTTGATCCAAATAAATGAAAAATGAACTCTTTTATTTCTCTTAGGACGCCAAATTGAATATTATATTTCTCTTAGGACGCCAAAATTAATAGTATGTGCTCCAGGCGCCAAAATACCACTGCACGGCCTTGCTTTTAACTGTCAGTTAAAATTATAGCATCGAAATTGTAGCATAAGTTGTAAAAACATTTTTCTTATAATAACTGACAGTTAAGATAATAAACAATATACCTGAGATGAAAATACCGAGCCTAAATCAGGTTTGACTAAAAACTATGACTAAAATAACAAATTTAGTTATATTTAAATGGTAGTAATGGTAATTCGTTACTTAGAGAGACTAAAATTTGTTTGTTTTATTTAATAACTACTTTATTGTTTATGTATAACAATAATATAATAACAATTTAAGATGTTACATTGTTAGTAAATTATTGTGGTTATATTTTCTTAGTTTTGAATTTGGCGGCTGTTGTGTTAGTTTTCAAGGTCCGTACGATGGCAGCAGCGCGCAGTGCTAAGCCATCAAACGAAGAGAAAAGTCAACGATGCCACTGACGGAATTCATTCATAGTCTGAAAAATAAGTCAAATTTAAAGTCCTTCACGTGAATTGTCATTTTAAAGTTGTTGTATATCTGTGATTTGTGGTGTTTAAGTGTACAAGTGAACTTGTTGAAATATTCCCAAGCTGCTAGTTTGTTATGTGACATCGGTAAGTTTTGGTTAGGAATAAGCCACCTTAGATATAAAGAAAGGGTCGGTGTTATTTATAAACCACTCATTGTTCATTTGTAAACAATGTTATAACTGGCGTATGTGTATATTTGGTAATTTATTTACGAAATTAGAGATTAGACAGTTAGAAGTGATAGGAATGCAAGACGTCAATCTCTGACGTCAACAGAAGACGCCTCCGCTTTCTCTTTCAAAAAAATAATAAAAAACATAAATAATGAAATAAAAAAGCTGTAAATGATATTTATTCCTGTAAGTAAATATACCCGAATATCCTATGTGTCTATTATTATACAAGAATCCATCCAATTTTTCTCTTGTCTCTTGTTTTGAGAAGGTTTCACAAACATCATTTCAATTTACGAAGGCGTTGATATATATTTGGGGTTTGTAATGATTTTGCAATACTTTGTCCATAATTACTTGCATAGTAACCGTTTACTACAATTTATATAGTTTCCAATGTTGGATTGAGCAAACATTTTGGCATTCGAATTGTATGTCAACATTTTGCTTTGTTATCAAAGTAGTTATAGTCAATAACACCATTTAATTACAAGTACTATAGATTTCCAGAATTATGTTTGATTTAAAACCATTTTAATCTAATCTTACCATTTCGTTGCGCAATATGTGCATGTTTTTTTACCTTGACAAATGTTTTTAATCTTGTTAGCGATTTAAATGTAAATATAGACATGTAGGATTTTATTATTTACTGAGAATTTCACGAGAAATTCACAAGGTTCGTAAGAAATTTTTGTGTTGAAAATAGTAACTTGTAAGTAAAATTACATCTAGTGACATTGATTTGAATTTTTTCTGCTGCTTGTTAAAATAAACAAATGATAGTTGTGTTTTGTTTTATTAAAAATAAATTAAAACATTTCATATGAGTAAAATTAAAATACAATAGGTTTTTTTACGTTTAAGTTATATCGTGTTCATCAACTGTAACGATAACAATTTTTATGTTTTTTGCTCATAAAATAACTCCGACAGCAATTTAAATTACATAAAATACACACCTCAAAAAATTAATATAATGTGCTATATAATGTATTAAAAATATAAGCATCACGGATGATAAGTACATTTTTATCTCTCGCTTAGAGAGGTATTGAATTCATGCTAAAAATCGCGTATCCAGATTTTAGTGAATAAGCACGTTTTAAGGTCCCTAGAATCCGATTATAACATTTTTACGATGATGGCCGTGTGTGTGTGAATGTGTGGATATTGGATCCACGATTTCTCAAATACTATAAGACTTTTTTTATTTTTTTATAAGACATTTTTAACTACGGATTCCTCAATCTAACAATAATGGGAAGAGTTGATTAAGTTTTGGTAACAATTGGACAACCGGAAGTAGTAGTTACAAGAAAAAAATCATCTAAATATTATATATCGGAAATTTATGTAAATACTTATATTAAAGAACGTTAAATTCTTTATTCGATAAATATAAATTCATTATTATATCTTCTATAGATTTAGAGATAAAGAAATGCATATAAAATAATTTGATTCTCAGATCAAACTACTTCAAGGCAAGAAATTCAATTGTATGTATTTGACACATAAATGTCACTGTCAAAAATATTTGTATGCCACTGTCAAAAATATTTGTACATTATTATGAAGATTATGAAAATAAAAAAGAATATATACGTAAAAAAGAATATAAAAGGAATTTTCGAAAAAATGATAAATATAAAGAAAAAGAAAAGGAAAGTAGAAAAAGAAAATTTCAGGATATTGAATATAAAGAAAATGTATGTATTATTGTACATAATTTATATTATAATATCCCATAGATTTTGCACATATATGTGAGAATTATTTTGTAGTGAGACATGAATATATGTATTTGTATTTAAAAATATTTTTCGTTTTATGCGTACAACCAGGTAAAATATCTGGCGAGAGGTTATGTGCTGGCCACATCAGATTTTTTTTATACCGCTTTCGGATAATATTGGACACCTCGAATATGTCTCGGTATCCAAACAATCTTCAAGCGGTAAACTGCACTTACCGTTTTTTAAGCTAAACTGAAAAACAATCTTACGTTGCCATTAAAAAGTTATGGTCTAATCAGGGTCGTGACACCCAAGTTTCATACACTAATGGCTCACTATCAATAACAAATACTATCTTAAAAGATAAACTATATCCATATGAATTATCATACCGAATTTCATTCAAATCGAACAAAGAGTTTCGTTATTATAAGGAAAATTATTTTTTTTAGAAGGACTTTGAAGCAGAATACTGGTTAAACGGTGCACTTTCCTATGAAGGCAAGTTTAGCTAAGTCGTCGTATTTTGAGCTCAGGATTCTGTGGTTAAGCCATGTCCCCCTATTTCCAAGACACCTTGTATAATTTGTTAAAAGTAAATACTGTCTTCCTGAATCAAGGAAGTGTATTATTTATTTCCTATATTCAACATTTCACCAATGCAAAAGTAACAAAGTTGTCTTTTTTATTATCAAGTTCCATATTTTGTTTGTATTTTATTGAAAAAGGAAGATTTGAAGAAATAATAAAGAAAAATCAAAATTAAAGTAAAACAACAAAAGCGTCAACAAAATGAGTTCATTCAAATCAGGGTTGGCAAAAATCATGATTTATTTTCAAAATCAAAAATCATTGATTTAAAAAAAATCAAATAAATCATGATTTTTTTATTTTTTAAGGACCTGCTGGTGTTATTGCATTTTTTAATTGTTTTAAAAGCAATATAAATATTTTATTTCATAAACGAAAACGAAATATGTAATAAAACCCCAGAGAATGCATTTGAATTTTTGCTTATACGTATAGTATATAACTCGTCCACGCGTGCCTGTTTTAACTTTAAACTTAAACCATGCCTACCTAAATAAAACAGGTCAAAACATGTCTTGCATGGCACTCTGTAAAAAGCTTAAAACGGATATTTTATTTTACGTTTATTTCAAGACAGAAACCTATTATATCAATAAATTTAGGCTCATTTGATGTAGTATTAATTCTGAACATTTTTGTATTTACATTTTAGTTCTAAAATTAATAGGGTAGAATTTACAAATATAATAAAATTTTACCATTGTATTTCCTATGGTCCATAAAAAAAGTAGACACCGGTATATATGTATATATTTTTATATTATATTACCATAGTAGAATTTTCTTTTGTTAACTCTGCATTTAAGGTACCTAAAATAATTTGAAAAACAATTGATTTTTCAACAAAAATTTAATTATTTTATAATATTTAATTTAAATCAGTGATTTTGTAAAAAAAATCTGTTGATTTAAATCAAATGATTTACTTCAGGCCAACCTGATTCATATTAAATACATTTTACACAATTAGTAGAACGCAACCTAAATTAGCCGGAAATTATAATTCGTATACACGAAATTTCAGCGCTGTGAACGCAAGTACACGTTGCTGTAAAACAAACTCTACGAATTTCAACGAATTTCCCACAAATTTCGGGGCTGTAAATGTGGCTTACTTCTATAACTATACCTATTGTATATATTTATTATTTTTATCTTTAATTATTTATTATATTGTTTTGGTTAAAAATATTTATTCCTAGAATAATGCGTACAAAAAAATAATAAATAAGATTAATATCTTTTTATACCGATGCGTATTATAATGAGTTATTTAGGTAATGAAAATAATATTAAAGTCATATTTGTGAACATATTCAATTAGGATTTTTTTTATCAGTTTATTATTATTACTTCTACTTATCTTAAAAAGCTATTATGGTATTAAATTATCTGGGTGACACTTATTTGTTTATTAACTATAACAGATGTATGTTTTTTTTAAAATAATTATATTCCTTTGAAATAAAATAGAACACTGACATTTAATTTCTAATACTTATATTTACGAGAGAATGAAGTGAATATCGCCCATGTCGAATTCTACTTTTGTTATTGAAACAAAAGAAATGTTGCGTGCTAGATTATAAAACAAGTCATAAACATCGTTTTGGTTCATTTTATAACTCATAAATTTTCCGTACGTTTTAATTAATGTTACAATTAATGACAATACATGTTTAGATTGGAACTGATAAAAATGTTGTTTCAATAAAATTTTATGCGACGTTCGAGGCGAAGTTAATGATAGTTACTTGCAATTGTATTTTTTACAAATAAATACATAAATATAGTGATATAGGCTTTGTCAGTATGTAGCTGTCAACATATTTCGCGTCCAGTATGGCAATATGAATGAAACCTGACATACATTACACAGACCGTGGTTCCAAAGTGGTATAAAAATGAGCTCAATCAAAAGCGAATAATGCGCGAAATTCAAAAATTGTCACTTCTTAATCAATCCTTATATTTTATGAATATAAGAATAAAATATACACTTTATTACTTGCAGAAATAAAGGCTAAATAAAAAGTAGTACATCGTGGTACATACTTAACCCTCCGACTGTTGGGTGTGGTCTGTAAGTCCACGGAGAATTGAATTTTTTAAATAATTTATTATTTCTAAAAATTTATACCGCCACAGTACCTTTCAAATATCTGAATACCAACATGTCATTTTGTCCTGACAGACCCCACCCGAACGTGTAACAATATATACAGGGTGTTCATTTTAAATGGGCCACCATTGCTATCTCGAGAACTATAAGAGCTACAAAGATGGTTAAATGGGCAAACAATTTCTATTTCACAAGACAAATTTAAATAAAAGAAAAATTATTTTTTGGGCCAGTGGTTCTCAAAATACGGGACATAACTTTTTAATTTTAAATGAGAACATATATTTTTTATTTGCTCATTTATTAGAGAATTTAATTCAAAATTCAGTGATATCAAATTTTTATACCCTTATATAACGATTTTTTTGAGAAAAATGCATGTAAAGTTTTATACTAATTTGCTTAAAATATGGCTATAATAAGAGTGCCACGAAAGGAAAAAATGACTACATGTTATTTTTATTACATAGAATTAGAGTGCCCTGACCCAAAGAAGTGAATGTTTTGTTCATAGTCATCATAAATGTCAACGTAAACAAAATATTCATGTATTTCTTTCATGGCAATCTAATTCTATGTTTAAAAAATTAACACGTATTTGTTTTTTCCATTCATGACAGTCATACTATAGCCATATTTTAATCAAATTAATATGAATTTTTACATGCATTTTTCTCAAAAAAATCATTATGTAAGGGAATAAAAATATATCATTGACTTCAGAATATATGATCTCATTTAAAATTTAAAAATTAGGTCCCGTATTTTGAGAACCATTGGTCCCAATAAATAATTTTTCTTTTCTTTAAATTTATCTTGTGAAAAAGAAATTGTTTGCTCATTTAATCATCTTTGTAAGTCTTATAGATCTCGAGATAGCAATTGTGGCCCATTTAAAATGAACACCTATATACTCGTATAACTTGGACACCGCCATCTTAAATTTTATTCTAACATCATTTTTAAGTTTGTCTCATCAAATCATGAAACTTTTATATGAAACATATTTTTATATCTTTTGTAATTACGGAGTTATTTAACATTACCAAAATTGCGATTTTAAGTTTTTTTTTAATAACTTTCAAACTGTTCGGAATATTACATTTTTCTCAGCGGAATCCGAATGAGCACTCAAAACTGCACAACTTTGCCCATTTAATCAACCTCGTAGCTCTTAGGTATATAGTTTCCGAGATCACAATGGTAACCCAATTAATTTGTGACATTCTGTGTATGTATATATAGAATTTTATTTTTTAGTTTTTATATTTTAACTGACAAGAAAAATGTGTTTGAAATTAGTTCTGTATTAGGCATTATATAGAAACAGGTTTGTAGAAAACATATTTAAGCGAAATTAACACTGGCAGGTATGTTGGTGCCCTTCGGAGGATATTTTATTTTCGTCTCCCTAGACCACACCCGATCGAAAGTGTTTCAGCAAGGGCAGGATTAAAGACGGAGGATTAAATTCGGATTTTCATTAAAAATTCTCGTACTGTATACTGTATGTACATTATATTTTCCATTTTCATATGTGGATCCCCTTAATGTTGACAGCTGGTAATTGATGTGAAGGTTAAAATATATGATTTTCCAAGATTAATTTACATACATATGTTGTATGAAAAAATAATTATGTAAATTGTACTTATTGTACTCGTATATATGCATTATGAGCACATGGTCGTAGAACGATTTCTCAATAATCCTTATTTGTCGAACAATGTTATTGTTGCGCCCTGAACAACGCAAGGTTTTGATATTTACTAATATACGAGGGTCATGCTAGAATAATTGAGAATAAGAAAAATCAGGCAAGCAGTAGAAAACTACATTTGTAATATCATTTTAAATAATTATTTATCTGTCATTTGAAATTGAGAAAGATAAGATAATCAAGTATGAAATTAACCAGAGATAATTTTCTTCAGTTTTCAATTCAATTGTATCTAAAATCTAATGTATTGTTCCCCTTCATATAAATGTCGTAAATACTAAATTTGATAAGTTTTGGAGTATATCATAATATATTTTTCACGAGAATCTGTTCAGACCTTCAAGTAAAGTATCACTTCTGGTTGATTAATTTTAGCCAAAATCTAATATGTTGTTTCCCATGATATAAAAGTCTTAAATACTAAAATTGAAAAGTTTTGGATTATATTTTAATATAGTTTTTCATTAAAAACTGTTATGGGCTTCAAGTAAAGTATCATTTCCATTTATTTAATTTTACCCAAAATCTAATCAACTAGTTATATGAATGCAGGAAGTTTAAATACGGAAAATAGATATATTTGGAAGTTTGTTATGAGTTATCGTGGACGAAAAAATCGTCACACACAAAGACATCATCGTAAAAATAGTAAAAACTTGTTGTGGGGACCCTAATTCGTGCTTATTTACTGAAAACTTACCATCGAATTTTTGGCACGATTACATTACCTCCCTTACCTACGGTATGACGGTAGGTAAAAATTAACCTAAATTAAAACGAAACATAAATATTTGTTTATATCTTTATAACTAGCAAGAATAGGAATTACCGAGGGAATTATACACTAAATAATTCAAATTGAGAAATAGCAGTTTTGTTTCTCATACATAGCCTACTGAAAAATATCTATAAAAATAAAATTTATTTAAATTTTAATTGGATTTTTCTAGGATATAAAACGTATACATGAGTATATTCTGAAAAAATACTCTATCGAATGAGCCTAAAAAATATATATCCTCCCATTTAAAAAATATAACTGTTATAGTTTGAGAACTACTGGTTTAAAAAATTCTTTTCTTCAATAAGTGAATGTCCCCCTTCATCTACTATAACTTTTATTTGAATAATTTTCTTGTATTTCCAATAATAAAGAAAATACTTGGGCTGTCCCGTATCCGAGAAACACCCTGTATATGTAATCCTTTATCAATTGCTGTGGCTTATTTCGTCGGACATATATAATATGACTAGCGAATGAAAGTTGACGTTTAGATTATTTAATAGATGTTGTTTCTTTTGAAAACATTTCCCTTTATTTGATTTGAAAAGAAACTGACCCGTATGTATTCCGTTACAGAAGATTACCAGGAGGCATTTAAAATGACCTTAGCAACAGGATTCACGGATGTATTTAAAAAATTCAATACCGTAAATTCTAGATCGTTCGTCTCAGGTGTAAGCAACCCCCGAGTCGGAATTACTGTTAGAGGAAATTAAAATTAATCCTAATTCATAGAATTGCCAAAATAATGGTTTAAAGATCAAAATATTTTGTTATGATCAACATTAACGAAAAATGTTTAAAATATTTGAAACGCACCCCTGTTTCGATATTCAGTTACCCTGGTCGGCCATCTATTTTCAGCCAGACATAGTAATGTATTTCTGTGCTTTCCTAGTCCAGTATTTAAATGGGTTCATGCAAAAATTTCATAACTGAATATTTCGTACAGTTTTATTCTTCTCTAGGGTTTCAAAAGAAACCACATCTATAAAATAATTTAAACCTCAACTTTCATTCGCTAGTCGGACCATACCTTTTTCTTTAGCCGAATGGTCCCACAGACCGGTGCGTTCGCTTGTGTGTCAAAATTTACTGCTTGTTCTGGAGAGTTAAAAGAAAAACTGTACGAATGAAATCAAATTTATGTTATTTGCTATGCAATGGGCTACTTGCGTGCCATTTTTTTATTTAATATTTTTGAAGAGACGATAAAAACTTGCTACCCATATTTTTTCTTTTGGCAAAATTTTCATTAATTGGCCAGAAAAAAATTAATTAAATTTTAATATTTAAATTACCGCTATGTATGACGTAGAATTACGCCGAACCAATGAATGACCGTAAAGCAATAACATCGGTACGTTCAATAGCAACGGCATGTGCGGGTAATTTAAACATGACAGATCATCTGTTTGACGTTTGAATAATAGTTTGGAGGTTAATATTTTCGTTTATCATTTTAATCTTGTACGAGTATAAGCTAAGTTAAAATCCTTTAAAATCCTGCTTAACAAATCGAAATACGAAATAAAAGTAACAGAAACCGCGCAAATTGTAAACAATAAAGAAGACAGTGACAGTAAAATGAACTAATGTCAAAATCAAATTAAAACTCGCACTCGCTCGCCATATACAGGTTACATTCTTAAATATGCATCCCTTTCTCCAGTTCAAAATAATGACGTCAAAGAAAATCAAATAGATATCAGATTTTCAGTACCACGCAAGTAGCCTATTAGTTACATCATTTCCCGTTCTATTCCTAGTTGTATAATATATTTTTTCTACATTATTAACAGTAAATCACATTATATAAAAATGTATATTCCTTGGAAAAGCTAACGTCTTGGGTGTAGTTACTCCAGCCTTCACTTCCATGTATTTTCGCAAACTTTCCTGTTTACATATTGTTAACGGGTTTTCCAAACGTGTGATTAGAATTTTAACGAGCTTCATGATTGGTTGAGTCACAAGGCCTGTGTATGAATGTCGTATCGCTTCATACCACCATGGAACTAAACACAGGCTGTATACTGATATTTGTTTATCATTCTTGATTTTATTTTCTGTTTTCTATAAACTAACTTTGACCTAGAGCTAGTTTTACACGATTGTTTTATTATACAAATCGGATGTAAATGTAGTAAATTCAAATGAAATGCGTTTTGTGTTATGGATTGTTTTTGATGTTTCAGTTCTAGTTCTTTTAATGCAAATGTGTAAAAAATGACCCTGGTATTGTTTTCTTGAATAATATTGAACAATCTAAATTAATAATGTGATGATTTTATACTTTAGTTTTTTGTAATTTGTCTTTCACACTTCATTAGTAAAATGTAATAACACTGAAATGTTCTATTTTTATTTATTAATATATATTAAATACATCATAGTTGCCGCTTTACTGGATTGTATCACTAAATTGTTTTGTTTTCTGAAAATCAGGATAGGCCTGATTTAAATCAATTGATTTTTATTTAAAAAATCATTGATTTAAATAAAAATTTATAAAATAATACATTTTTTGTAGAAAAATCAATTGTTTTTCAAATTATTTTAGATACCTACAGAGTTAACAAAAAAATCTACTATGGTAATATAATATAAAAAAATCTGATGTGACCAACACCAAACCTCCCGCTATTTAATTTTTATTAATTTAAATATACATACTTACATATTTAGTTATTGCGGAAACTGTATTAAGATCCATTCCATATAACTATGGTTCTATTTACTATTTTCTTTTTAAAACGTTACTGTTATTAATTTGAAATGATTAATTCTTTGACAGTGACATTTATCTGTCAGTTACATACATTTGAGATATGAATTGTGTAACCAAGGAGTTTTGCTCGTTTAAAGCGTAGGCTCCGGGATTAAAATTATCCATAAAATATATAAAAAAAAGTATTTATGCAGATCTGTGGAAAATTTAATAATCTTTAATTTTTATAATAACACAAATCTTGAAAATTAACATTTAAAGGTATTTTTCGAAGAAAATCTATTTTGAGCTTCAAGTAAAGTGTCCGGTTATCTGAAATACACGAGAATCTAATGGTCTCTTCCCATATTAGAATAAGGTAGAAATACAAGGTTTCAAAATTTTCTGAATGATAGTATTTGAGTTAGAGTGGAGGATCCACACACACAGACACACAGACATCATCGTGAAAATGTTAAAATTGGATTCTAGGGACCTTAAAACATTTACCAAAATCTCGATATGCGATTTTTAGCACGATTCCTATACCTCCCTTACCAAGGGTAGCGGGAGGTATAAATACATATATACCGGGTGTCTACTTTTTATGAACTACAATGGTAAAAGAAATAATAAGAAAAAGTAGCGCATGTTCCAGTTTTTCGTGAAAAGTTTTCCTTCAAAGTCTATTCAACTGTCTCTCTTACATTTACATGATTGTGCGAGAGAGAAAACTTTTTAAGTCACTTGAAAAGAAAAACTTCATCTATCATACAGTTTTAAGGTGTAATTTTATTATAAATGAGAGGAGAGCAGCCAATAGCTTTGTTAGTAGAGCACTAACCCGGCAAGATAGGTGTCTCGGGTTCGAATCAGAATGGCAGACAATTTTTCACAATTTATTTTTAATATACAAACTGTTAACTCATTGTTAATATTAGAATTTGGTCTAGATATGGTAGCTTGGCAACCCTACATCTAATCGTAGGACGATTAATAATATCCTCAGCAGTTATACGACTTAAAAAGTGAAAGTTTGTTCAGCCATCGAGAGGAGGGCTGGAGGGCAGCCAATAGCTTAGTTGGTAGAGCGCTATCCCGGCAAGGTATGTGTCTCGGGTTCGATTCCCGATGGCTGACAATTTTTCACAAATTATTTCAAATAAATGACAAATTCTAATTAGTAACTTTAGTGGATGGAGATCCCCATATCGTATATTTTCTATACAGAGAATTTATTTTAAAATGCAACATATGATTTATCACTTCCATGGTTACACACTACTGTCAAAAAATGACAGCAATGTAGTATTTGTCCATTTTAAAATGCAACATCATAAATAGTATTGCAGCATAGAAGATATCTCCGAAACACATCACAAATGGTATCAATTCTTTCTACGAGCGACAAGGATATTGCCTCAGTTTGAATGAAGGTATTTTTGAACATTTATTACATTAAAATTATTTTTTTTGTAAGCCAAAGTTTGTTAAGATGTGCTACATTAAAGTTTTGATTTTTTGTTAATAGTATGTAGGCTAATTTATTGGAAATTAGTGTTGATAATACAGAACTACAAATTTTCGTATGTTGCATTTTAAAATGGACAAATATTACATTGCTGTCATTTTTTGACAGTAGTATGTAACCATGGAAGTGATTGACCATATGTTGCACGTTAAAATAAATTCACTGTATATAAATTCAAGTTACAGTTCTTACTAAAAATTACATAAAGAAAACATACATAATTTAGGAGATTTCGGTAGTTGTAGTGTACATTCAACTTTACTTCGTTTTTCGTTTAGTTGTTGTTGACTTTGAAACAGGAAACGTTGTTTGAAAAACGACTAAAAATGCGGGAAATGATAAGTATTTTTATTACAACTCACTAACCATATCGCAAATATTTTTTCTCTTATTTGGGACAATGTAGTTTACTTGAAGTTAATTATAAATAAAAACACGCTGCCAAAACCTATAAAATACATTATAAAATTGTAATTAAATACACTGCAGTTTAATTATCTACATACGTCGTACAGGGCCGTATTATATGCAAATAGTCAAGCAAAATAATTTGGTCCTGCACCATAACAAAAAAGTATTACTCAATAATTAGCGATTAAGATGAAAA
Source organism: Harpalus rubripes (assembly GCA_963082715.1). NCBI lineage: Eukaryota > Metazoa > Arthropoda > Insecta > Coleoptera > Carabidae > Harpalus > Harpalus rubripes. The sequence goes on from OY720459.1 coordinate 49,345,921, forward strand.
AGAAACAATTTTTTAATAATTATTTGCGAGATATTTGATGTTTCTTGTCAGTGTCACTTACTACGTTTACATGCAGTTTTAAAAATGGTTTCAGTTTTCAGTCAAAATTATGCAAAACTGTTTACATGCAGTTTTCAAAACAAGTTTAAAAATTGATTTGAAATCAGTTTCGGCGCATGCGCATTTAGCTGATGTAAGTGACAGATCCTCTTCTATCCAAATACTTCGTTTTGCTATTATTCTAATTATTTTTTATACTTCGTACCACTACGCACTAAAACTACACAACTGTCAATATATTTGAAGGTTAGTAACATAAAGCGACAGAAACGTTATGCTCTGTACGCATGCGCAGTATCGAAACTGAATATTAAGTGTTTACATGAGTAGTTTTGAAACTAGTTTTCAAGTCCAACCCATGAATTTTAGTTTTGGTTTGAGATAATTCAAAACCGTTTTGACACTGTATACAAGGCGTTTTCAAAACTAAAAACGTTTTAAAAACGGTTTCAAAACTGCATGTAAACTCAGTTACTGTGACGTCACATTGGTGCAATAGGCTAAATCTAGAAAAATGTGCAAATTAACTCAAGAAGCTCAAAGACCATTAATTATTGGTTTTGTAACTTAAATTTTCCAAAATTTGCATTTAAGTGATTCATACATAACCAGTTATGTTGGAGCTGTAGGCCCCTTGCAGACGTAGGCTGGCGAACCACATTATTAAAATGCATAAGTTGTCAGCAAAATATGTACAATTTTTTTCTTAGTCATATTTTGCGTCAAGTAGATGAATAAAATTATCATTTATCCAACAACTTCTAAAACTAATGCTGTAATTATGGTGATTTTAATATAAATTATAATGTTTTTCCATCACCGCTAAAGTAGAAATCTATGGTACTTATTCTGTCCTCTTCAGGTAGCACTACTTTCGAAGTGGTGTTATATCAATTTTTTAAATTTTATTTTATGAATAAAAAATTCTGATGTGGCCAGCACATTACCTTCCGTGAGTTATATGAGGTATTTACGAAAATTCTACCGGTGAACTGTTACCGGTAAACAGCTTTTATCATTTTATAGCTACCGGAATCGATATTATAAGAACGCAAGTGGTAAACAAGGTAGATTTGCATCATTACCTTTTTTTGAGATTCTTCATGAATCCAGTAGATAGATTTGGTAGATATTGAACAATTTTCGAACACGATATCTTTTTACCACTCGTGTTTTCGAACACAGTCGGTAGATGCGGTATCTACCGGTATAATTTTCGTAAATGCGTATGTATATTCTATAAAATCCATACATAAAGTTCCTTGAAAAAGATTATAAATTTCTTGTATGTACATTACCTTTCGACAGTTGTATGTATTTTATACAAATTTCATACAGAAAATTTCGAGCAAAAAGATCCTAACACAAATATACTACGAATATGTCATTGCACTTGACACTGACATCTTTCAATCAGAATTTTCTTAATATAGTAGCTGTTTCTAGCATAGCTGGCTAATTTATGAAATTTAATTTCTTTACAATTTTATAACTCTATATCCATTTAATATGAAGTATAAAATGCAGTCAAATCGTATAGAGAATACAATGTTCTTTAATATTTATAATAATATTAAATGTGAAAAAATTATATTTAACATCGTTTTTTCAAGAAAAACTTAAAATCTGCAAATGAGGGTACTTCCGGTTGACCAATTATAACCAAAATCTAATCAGCTCTTCATATGGATGCAACGAAGACGAATACGAAAGAATTACCTATAATTTTTGGAATTGTAGTATTAGAGTTATCGTAGACGAAAATTTTGTTACACACACACACACATCCACACACACATGCACACATACAGACATCATCGTAAAAATAGTAAAATCGTATTCTAGGGACCCTAAAACGTGCTTATTCATCAAAAACTCACCACCGAATTTTTTGACCAAAGACAATACCTTCCTTACCTAAAGGTGACGGAAGGTAAAAATAATAGGGTTCATATTTTTGTAAATGTAACCTGTAATGTTTGAAAGAAGTGCTATTTACAATATAATTTATTTTTAATATTAAAGTAGACAATTATTGACAGTTGAAGTATCGATTTTTCGAAAGTAGCGCTACTTCAAGAAGTGAGAATACGAACCTATCTCTCTGATGTCAAAATTGTAATAGAAGTATAAAACCGAGTATAAAACATTTTCCCTCTAAGAATTAAATATGTCATAAATAAACCCTAAGGACTTTATATTATTTTCACAGATCCGTTGACTATTATAATGTGTTTCAAGATATTTACAAACGTATCTGTCTCGACTTACGTAGCAGGTGGCTTCTTAAATTGGCTTCATGGGAAACATGACAAGGTTGTAATAAAATATTTGAAATCCAGTACACGAAATATTTGTGTGGAATTTAATGTTATACTTGAATTTTAAGATATACAGAACAAAGAACACCAAATTTTCATAAAGAGGTGTTGCACGGTTTTTTTTTCTTTGCTTTAATCGAAAGATTAAGAAAAAATATTTTACCGCTATTTTCTATTTTTTTCGTATTATTCTTTATTCATGAGAAAATTGTCTTTGAAATTATAATGTTTGAATTTCCGCTTCCCCTTTCGACTGATGACGTTCGAATCGAACTTACCAATGAGGGTGTGGCTTACATTTGCCACCAACGGAAATAAAACGAGTGACAGTCATGACAGCTGTCAACTACTACTGATTTTTGTATTTGGAAATAATCAAACATGGTTGTAAAAAAGTGTTTTGTGCAGTGTGCCCAAATAGAACTGATAATAGGGAAAAATATTTCTAGTAGTGCCTCAAAACGAAGAAAGAAGAATGAAATGGTTGTCGCAAGTAAAGATAAAAACATAAAATCATAACTTGTTTGTTGTAAAGATCATTTTGATGTAAATATAAATATTTTTATAATTAAATAAGAACTATTGAATACATTTAATTTTTTAGCTGGAAAGTGATGCACTCAGGCTACGGTTTCTTATACCGGCTAATCTTTGCACTACTGGAGCATAAGAGAGATTGATAAATCTAGGATAAAACATTACTAGACGGTATTTCTTAAGACCACTACTGGCGATAATGTGAATCTCCAACTGGAGGATCTGTTCCAAACAATGTGTCGCTGGAATATGTTTTATATAAGTTTTAACAATATGTATTCTGTACGTTCCTAACACGAAATAAATCCAAAAGTCAAAATAGACAATAATGTATGTGTGCGTGTCAGGTGTCAACTAAAATGGAAAAAAGAGAACGGGGAAAAATTACTTAGAAATAGACAAAGCAAACATGTTGGAGATAAATAAATGTAAAAATAATACAAGGGATGAAATGTATAATGAATTTAATTTAGTTAATGTTGACATGTGTCAAATTTATTTTACGGAATAAAGTTTACTTCCTCGCACATCGTTGGAGTAATTTATACTATAGATTTAATTAGCTAGTATTTTTATTCTTGTTTTGACGAAAATCTCTGGAATAAAGTATTTTACTTCAAGAGTAAATTTTACTTTGCTAGTGCTTTACTTATCCATCTTTTATAATACAGGGCATTGAACTCTGAAATATAACGCTGTAATATAATAATAAATAACTAAGAACTACACTAAAGAACCAAAAATCACGCTGCACTATAAGTCAGACCTTATGTCACACAGTTGTCATTAAAGCAATCATTGACGTTGATGTATGATACATTTGTTTTTTTTTTCATCATCTTTCCAGTTTTGTCATTGGCTAATGTAAGTCTGATATCACAGGCAGTGTAATTTGGCGCCAATTCAAAAAGTAAATTTTTAAATTGCTACTGTGCTTAATATATACAGTAATTTGAACAGAAAATCATATTTAATAATACTGTAGAACATACTTATTCGAATTTCAGAAGAAAAAAGATATGTTAATTTTTTTTTGCAACACCTCAATCATAAATAAAAGCAGATATATTAATTATCGGGATTTTGAGAAAGTACCGCTACATTGTTTTCCCAAATTTTGCTAATCCTCCCCTGACGCATAGGACCGTAAATACCATGCTGTTTTGCGGTGTACGAAGGCAGGTAGATTTGCAAATATCTTGAAACACACCATACAGGTTATAGGATGCATCGTATAATTTTCACTCATTTTTTAACCCAAAATTCTACGCTAAACTGTTATAAATAATACGATTTGAATGCAACTTACTGTATGAACTTAAAAATGTCACACAAATCTGACAAAAAAAAATTGTCATCGTTCGCCTTTTGTTTCATTGTCAGATAGATTTCTTTATAAAATGCCCTCGTAGTATAAACTTGTTTAGTGAATTAAAAATCATAAATCACGCTGCTATTAGCAACGGGAGATAAGCATTATAATAAATAATAATAATAATAAAATATCATCACGGCTTAGTACCCATTGCTGGGTGTGCCAATCTGCTTTGTACACAGATATCGGTAAAGATGATATATTTGTACCGTGCGGGCGCTTATCAGGCGTCACCTCACGGGCACTCATTGCTGGCGTGGAGCACAAGCATTCATATATTAATATCATAGTAACTGTCATGACCTACTATGTTTATAAAAAAAGACTCAATTTCATTTCCTTTATTAAAGATATAATCATCAGACAGTTTTTATTTGATATTCCATATCAGGAAATTAAATCTAAAAGATCAATGACTGTATAGCATCGGATGTTTTGATTCAAAGAAGATTGAATATGATTTTTTTTATTAACTTTTTTGAACACGTGCTATGTTGTTTTGTATCCCATCCGAGTATAGTAAGTTGTTTTGCTAAAATTCCAAGTGGGACTCAAGATGTGGTTTCACAACTTGAATTTATATTCTGGTAGCTGCGTAGCTGTTTTGCGGTTTCAGACAGACACTGCGTGACTCAAATTGGGAGTCTTATTAGATTTCCGTTGTATGTTGAAAATGAATTTAATTAAAAAATAGGTAATAGGTTGAACAATGAATTATGTATTTCCTTCATTGTGTATTACAATTTAAAAGTACAATATACCTACCTACATAAAATTTGATTATTCATTATCGAACTAGGTATATGAGAAAAAGAAGTTGATGCTTATCAGAACTCCTTTAACTATTACAAATAATGTTAGGGAAATAACTGTTGGAGATGCAGTCTTGATAAAATGATTTTATTAAATTGTCATTTATTTAACAATACGACGTTTCGGTTCTTAATAATTCTTAAATTAAATTTCTACTAAAAGATATAGTTTTTTTAATTAATTTTTTCATTTGTTATTTAAGTAGAATATATGGGCGATAATACATGCATTAATCTAATATATACAATTCACATTCCTTTTGACCTGTTATCGGTGTCCTCTTCTACACGCGTCAGCGACGGACTGGCCCTCTACGACGCGTTCCCCTAAGTGGGATAAAATACACATTGACCGTTAGTATGAACAACTGATTAAGGGTGATTATCGAGCATTTGACTAGCATTGTTTTATCTCTGTCATTCGTTTATGGATACTTTTAGAGGAAAATACTTCAAATAATAGTTATAGAAAAATTAATTGCCCGCATCTTTTATTTAAAGAATTTTTCTCTAAACGATTGACAGAGATAAAACAATGCTAGTCAAATGCTCGCTAATCACCCTTAATCACCGTTCGTACTAGCGGCCATTGTGATTCCAATTACAACAATTATCACAGGCGTGCATTATCATCTAGTAAAATAGACAGGAGGGAGGGGGGCAGGAATAAGGTTGCTCCCAATTCCCAGACGGGCAGGCGCCCCGCATATTAAATGCGGCCTAACCCCTATCCGCAAAAGTATACACCCAGTGCATGGACGAATTGCTGGAATACGGCTCTCGTGAATAGTCATTTCTGAGCTACTAGTGGTACCGTACCCACATACGCATGTCACAGACATGTTGAGTTCCCAGACCTCGACCTCCAAGAGGTGATCCCAGACCCATTATGAGAGTTTAGCTTACGCTCACACGTGTGTAGGTCACAGATCTATCATGATAAACCCCAGACGTTCTCGTGTATCTCAGCCTCTCAGGTGGTGTTTTTCACACCTCGGAGCATATAGCTCCTTGGACCCAGAGTTGTCCCAGACAACTCTTCGGATAATTAGGAAACTACTACATACGTTTGCGACCACAATCTAATAATACAAATGTATATTTCACATATACCATGCATATCAAATACACAAGCAGTGTATAACATATCAATCAAGCACCTGGTGATCCACACCACACTATACCTGTATAATAATTAGAATGACAGCGAGTTCTACCACTCACCTATAATTAATGCAAGCAGCTGATCTTTTCTTATGGACACTTTCACACGCGCACGGCACTGAAGTTATATGAGAACTAAGGGACGGGCGGTCGCCAAGGGATAACTCCCTCCTTGGCAGAGAGGCGTCGCTTATATTGCAGCCCCAGCACCTTCTGTAACTCTCTAACATTGTCCCGAAGGACATTACAATGCACGGGTAATTACGCTTATCTCCCCTCTTGTTTACACAGTATTCCCTTTATGTCGCGTGCTGCATCTGTTATCGATCGCCTACCTAGACTCCTCATTACTAGAACGCTTCTATCATAGGCGTCGCTCGCACGCGCTGGCCGGGCTCGCGAACCAAATGTTCTAGGTACTCTCACGTTACAATATTTAAAACAAAATTCTAAAAAATATTAATCATGTGTCTTGTTCTCAATATTTCTAGCGTGACGTTTTTATATACATTACTATGTCCGAGACTCTATCACATCTTTTTGAAAGACGTGAAGATCAACAAAGGAAGATCATAAATTATGTGTCCCATTGATAACCAACCAAATATACTTAGTCCATTAAACATGTAACATTAATGACACTCCCAAAATATAATAACAAGTTGGCGTGATGTACTATTTATAAGTTTATTTTATCTATCTTGTTGATCAAACAAACCGAAAATATCCAGACGAATCTAACCTCTGCATTCAGCCATTATCACTATCATTTGTTGATGGCGGGCAAGTGTTGATTGATGTTGTTTTTTCATATTGGATGACAGTTGAACACGGTGTTTGGTTGAATCTGATCCTCGCTAAGCGTAACCGACGGAAATAAATGACTGTAGCAGGAAGATAGACAGGGGGGGAAGGATGAAAATATAACTCTGCACACCTGTTTATTGTGTTCACAGCCAAGAGAGGCAGTAGACTCAGCGGCTGCAACCAAAGGCTATTTTTCGCAAGGATGTTACTTGGAATGAAAACGAAAATATAATGGTCTGATTGTTTCATACATAACAATGCAAAATAATATAATGTAATTCTTTTCTCATAGATTTAAGTGCGGCATTTTAATTTTTAATGTTGTAGCCAGATAGTTAACTTCGTCTTTTAATAAAAGTAAAAGATATAGTTTTTTTTATTAATCTTTTTCATTTATTATTTAACTAGAATATATGGGCGATAATACATGCATTGCTCTAATATATACAATTCACATTCCTTTTTGACCTGTTATCGGTGTCCTCTTCTACACGCGTCAGCGACGGACTGGCCCTCTACGACGCGTTCCCCTGAGTGGGATAAAATACACATTGTCATTCCAATTTACAACAATTATCACAGGTGTGCATTATCATCTAGTAAGATAGACAGAAGGGGAGGGGGCAGGAATAAGGTTGCTCCCAAGTCCCAGACTTGAGCAGGCGCCCCGCATATTAAATGCGGCCTAACACCTCGTGGATTCCGGTACCCCTATCCGCAAAAGTATACACCCAGTGCATTGACGAATTGATGGAATACGGCACTCGTGAATAGTCATTTCTGAGCCACTAGCGGTACCGTAGCCACATACGCATGTCCCAGACATTTTGAGTTCCCAGAACTCGACCTCCCATAGGTCAGGGTACCAGACCCTTTATGAGAGTTTAGCTTACGATCACACGTGTGTAGGTCCCAGACCTATCATGATAAACCCCAGGTTTATCCTTCACGTCCCAGACGTTCTCGTGTATCTCAGCCTCTCAGGTGGTGTTTTTCACACCTCGGAGCATATAGCTCCATGGACCCAGACTTGTCTCAGACAGATAATTAGGAAACTACTACATACGTTTGCGGCCACAAACTAATAATACAAATTTATATCTCACATATACCATGCATATCAAATACACAAGCAGCGAAAACACCACACTATACCTGGGTAATAATTAGAATGACAGCGAGTTCTACCACTCACCTATAATTAATGCAAGCATCTCGTCTTTTCTTTATTGACACTATTTACAGTTTCAGCCACGTCCGCATATGACTGCTAGCACAAAGCAACTAACTAGCCCTAAGCATTCAAGGGTCGGGGTTGTTGTTATTGTGTTTAGGATTGTCAAGTGTTTTTGCCTTAAACCAGCGCTTCTAAACCAGTGGCGCCCAGTCGAAAAGCGAATCTTACATAAATAAAGAGGTTTTAATTTTCAAAATCCGGATTTTGAAATTAGATAGAATTTAAACGAATTGAATTGCAACAAACTTTTATTATTTAACCCGGAGTCGTTACGGTGGGGTATTATTTACCTCAACGTAGTTTACAGCTCCAACGAGCACTAACTCCACTAGACTTCATGTATCTTCGTATTAACCCTTCCAGCAAACAAAAATGTCCTGAACTCAGTTGGTTAGCCATTGATATGAGAACAGGAATTGTTTTATTTAGAGCGCGGAGCTCATACCCCATCGTACGGAACCCATAATTATTGGATTTAGCATCATAGCAGCATTTTTTTTAAATTCTTTTTCAGACAAATTTATGTTTGTTATTTGTAGCTTTAGAAAACAATCAAATTAATGTTTTAGCAAGATGTCTTATGAAAAGGAGCATGAGAACTTACTGAAGTTATGGGCAGAAACAGCCTGATTATAATACATCATATTGCGAATTACTCGAGATGTTTAATATGCCAAGTCTTTTGGAAAGACGTGAGGCTTACTCAATTTTTTATTTATCTAAGTTAATTAATGGCGACATTGATGACCCCATATCCACTAGTCTTAACTTCCAAATTCCTCGTATTTCCATCCACTACTCATGTACTTTCTATCTTCCTACTCCCCGAACTAATGTCCTACAGGTTTCCCCCATTTATCGCATGTGTTCGTACTACAATATTAAATTCTCTAATTTTGACGTTTTTCTTCTAAAGCCTAGTCAAATTTTCAAATGTATAAATAATAATATCCTTCATACATTTTAATCTGTTAAATATTATTCTTTATTGTATTGTATATTTTTAAGTGTGTTTCCTGCTCTTTCATTGGGAATAATCCTGTTGAGCAGTTGTAATTAATAAATAAATAAATAAAACTAGTTGCAGGAAAATTGTCGCACTATCACACGTCAAAAGTTGCACGAAATGCTTGAAGTTACAGAAAATGTGTAACAGGTTGCAGATACGTGCGTATGTGTGATAACACCATAAGAAGCTGATGATAATACTGCTTGTTTTCCAACGATGACACTCTTTATTCTGACTGATGGACGCTTGGATGATTGGCGTCCACGGATTAGTGAAAAGGGAGGAACACATATACTCTTACACTTTCACTTCACTCATTCGCTCACTTGTTGACTGATGAGGGATACTGCTGAACACTTACATTATGGACACGGGCTTTATTGAGATTTAAATTTACATTTTACACTAGACATTAGAACTTAAATAAAAATAAATACTAAATAGTTGCATGTTACATTGTAACTCGGTGGCGATGAGTCAACGCCCAAAACTAAAACACTACACGCCCGACAACAAACGTCTTCACGACAAACTAATGCAGACTATCTCAAAGATAAAGCGTTATCTTTCATGAGCAGATATCTCGAGGGGGTGCAGAGTACAGAGTAAGGCATCCATAACAAACTTATCAACCCTGCACGTAAGCTTGTAATACTTAATTGTCAACGCATAACTATCAAAGATGGGTGACATTCCAGACTAAACAAAAACCCGCGATAGGAAAAATGATAATTACATATTTCTAAAAAGAAATATTTCTCGCTAGCTATTTCATCTAGCGCTAGATTCTAACAACTCGTTCAATTAGTTTGCTAATCTAGTGCTAGCTAGCGCTAATCCGGCTGAGAGCGAGCATTGGCATGGTCACCAACAAGTCAACAACACAAAAAGTCAGCAAAATCGTCATAAAGTTATTATATGTGTATTTATGGAATTAGTCGATGAATTAGTACTTTTGCAAAGATGGAAAATGATGAAATACAATGACTATGTAAAATATAGTAACCACAAACAATAATGCACAATAATGATAACTCATAAGCTGCGTTCAGTTGTTGTTGTGGACATCTAGCGGGAAATCTATGAACAAACACTATTAACCACATTAAATTAAGGACAGGAAATACCAAGGAAATAGATTTGTAACAAATTTACATATTTTCACAACATAATAATTCTTTCAGTCCCTCAAAATGATTGTAGTATAACACTCATCGTATTTGTACATACTTTAATTACAAAATAAAATGAATTAATCCCCGCCCAATAATTCTTCAGTAAAATGTGCGGAATTCAAAAAACCCGCCATTTAATTTATACGAATTCCATGTTCCGTAATTTCTGTGCTATTTCAGTTTTATTTTCCGCAGCCTCCCATGACAGGTGACGACGCTTAGAAAAAATCGTAACGTTGGAATTTCTCAGTAAATTATGCTTTCTCTTAATTTGTGGCTTCTATAAATAATATATCACTTCAAGATTGCAGTTCCAGAGTTATATATAGATGGAGTTAGTGTGACAGTTTTATTATGAAATGATAGATGTGCGGGATTTTTACGGGTTTTTGAAAATGTTACGAAGAAGAGATGACAGAAATGTTAGGAAATTTTGGAGATTTTATTGAAAGATGGTTTTATAACTTTTTTATGGATTATTCAATGTGTAATAAATAAAAGCTGTAAAATAGACATGTCCTAGTTTTTAAATTATTTTTATACTATACAATTTTTATATAGTAGTGCGAGATTTTTCGACATAAATTTTATTGTGATATTTTAAATTCAAAATATTGTTAAAGGGTTAAAATGAAATACACCTGTTGTGTGATGATGCAGAATGTATTATTTATTTCAGTGCCGACGCGTCAAAATGCTCCCTTAGCTTTAGCAGGTTTTGGGGGCGACATTTAAATACTTTTTTGGCCTCCTAAAGTGTAAACATAACAATCACACATCGTTGGCGTCCATGGTAGTTGCGATTTTACACATGCCATGACTTTACCGCACCGAATAAAGTAATACACACCCATATTTTTAAGTTTTAATAGGCCACTAATAAAGAAATCTACTTTGTAATAATAAAGAGTGCCTACAAAAACGTTAGCTACCGCAATTTTCGTACAATAATAGTAAATAAATAAATAAATAAAACTGAATTTCTTTTAATTTAATCCGCCAGCGCCATCTTTTGGCATAAGTCTCAGTCGGCAATGTCAATATGTCAAAATTGTCAAATGATAAAATAAGTGGAATGATTGATGAGAATTATTTATTTTATTTCAAATGTTTGAAATTAATTTTAATGAAGAATGTCGAAAAGGGTAGGTAACATTAGAATCATTCATGTAGTCTGTAGGAACTACGTATGTAGGAACTAATCTACCTAACCTTAATTTCCTTCCAGCATAGCAGCATAGACAATAGACATCCCTAATAAATAAAATAATCAAAGTGCAAATTCTTGGTCTTGTCCCAACCCAACCTCTCAATTGTTGACTTTTTTTCGTCACATCACCCTATGAAAACTTGATAATATCTCTTGTAACGGGCATTTGATTTTTCAGGGAGTAATTCCGATGAAACATTTTTTCCTTGTTCACGTAACTCTGGCGGAGTAGATGTTATAGGTTCGTCACTGTCTGACATTTTTCTCTTTGATAGATATGATTACAAATATAACAAGAAATACAATTTTTTGATTATTTTGACGTTTCGTTGGTTTTCAAAGCGCCTTGATGCTGAGCCTACAATAAATTGTTTTGATAGCAGCTCGCTTGATGACAACAATGGTTTAAGGTTAACAAGCAAAATTTATAGAAAATGCATATTTTAGTAGATATCTCGGCCAAAAAAATTAATACATACATAATGTGTGCGTTAGGTATTTGTACAACGCTCGGTTTTATTGCAGCACTCCGCTGCGCGTCGTGCTTCAATATAAAACCTCGCGTTGTAAAATAACACCTACCGCACGTATAATGTAAATAACTATTTCCTTTCGATATCCCCAAAGAAAGAAGTCGCATATGCTTAAATCGGGCGATCGCGGAGGCCACCCCACGTCACCTCTCAAAGACACTAGACGCCCAGGAAACATTTCTCTGAAAGCGTTTAGAGAATATCGGGCTGTGTTGTCTGTAGCCCCATCCTGTTGGAACCAAAAGTCCTCTAATCCCTCTTCTTCAACAACCACTTCCAATCGGGGCTGTAGAAAATTTTGCAACATTGAAACATAACGCCCGGAATTCACGGTCACGGTCACGCCTCCCTCTTCAAAAAAGTATGGGTCTATAACGCCAAATTGTGATACGGCACACCATACCGTTAGTTTCGGAGAATGTAGCGGTCTTTCGTGAACAATTTGGGGGTTGTTTTCAGCCCAGTAACGAAAATTTTGTTTATTCACAATCCCGCTTAGGTGAAAATGTGCCTCGTCGCTGCTGAAGAATGCTGCCTCAGGAGGGATCGCTGCAAGAATTTCCTCACACAGATTTTGGCGGTTGGCGTAGTCTGCTATGGGTTCAATTCCTGAACCATTATTATTTTGATGGCATGGAAATTCAAATCTAAATGCAGAATCCTCCTCAAAGTGCGGTCTGAAACCCCCAATGCAATAGCGTGCCTTCGAGCAGAACGTCTTGGCGATTGTTCGACTGCATGCTGCTCTCACTAGCTCCACATTTTCTGGTGTTCTGATGGATCTTCGTCCAGTTTCCTCCAACTGCCGAATCTAGGACCGAATTGTGTTCGCAGTAGGAACAGCTTTATTTCGCGGAATGTTGAACCGTCGCCGAAAAGCTCTTTGCATGTTGGGTACTAAAATGGGGATGCCGACAGAACAAAAGGAGACCTAGTGCAGCTGCCTACCCCCGCCACCGCCCGAACACCTGCCCCTCCAAACTGCTCAATTGGTTCTGCCGCAGCCTATATTAGAAATTTGTTTATTAAAAGTATGAAAATTAAATTTGCAAAATTTATTTTTTTGAAATAATGTTTAGAAACAATCCCTTTTTAGTTAATTCCAAAAATGAAAAGTATTGTAAACAAAGTAAAAAGGATGCTGTTGATTTATATAATTCGCTAGTTTGTACGCTATCGTAAATTGTAGCTAGTTTGCCGCATTGTTACACGCATGCTATTTTTATTTGTTCCGCTCAAACCTTGAACAAATTATTGACCTTGTAAGCACGCAACTGTAACATCATTAGTACTAAAACCAACAAAAACAGGTTACTATTTCGCCAAAATATACCGGTAAATAAAACTAATGACACTGGGATACCTACACTAGAATTAAAAATTATCATAATACAAGCAGATGAAATCTCAGTTTTAGATAAAAAATTTCAGCTATGAACTTTGTAGTACATAACCTAGAAGTGTCACTCTTCAAACCTCTAGATACGTAGTTTTTTCCATAAGCAACGCTTAGCTTAATTTTGGTAGTCGTTTGAAGTAAGTCAACAGTTTCTAAAAAATGGACAAAAATGAGTTTAGAGCAGTGATAAAACATTTTCATCTGAAGCAGTGGACAGCCGCGCAGATCAAAACTGAGTTAGACGAAGTTCATGGGGACTCAGCTCCTTCGTTGAAAACTGTTTATTTTTGGATAAATGAATTTAAACCTGGCCGAACCTCAACTCAAGATGAAACGCGCACTGGACGTCCAATTGAAGTCACCAGATATGGTAAAAAAATCCATCATATGGTTATGGAAGACCGCCGATTAAGAGTGCGTGAGATTGCTGAGGCCGTAGGCATCTCTACTGAACGAGTGCATAACATACTGCATGAAAAATTGGAGGTCAAGAAGGTGTGTGCGAGATGGGTGCCGCGATTATTGACTCCCGACCAAAAACTCAATCGAACAGACATTTCAGCGCAGTGTCTTGCGATGTTTAATCGGAGCCCGCAAGAATTTTTGCGTCGATTCGTGACCATGAACGAAACCTGGATCCACCACTATACACCCGAGACAAAGAGACAGTCGAAGCAATGCATACTGCCTGGTGAAAGTGCGCCAAAGAAGGCGAAGACTGTTTTGTCGGCTGGAAAGGTTATGGATACAGTCTTTTGGGATGTTCAAGGAATTATCCTCATCGATTATTTGGAAAAGGGTAAAACCATCACAGGAGCGTACTATGCAACGTTATTGGACCGTTTCAACGCCGAACTAAAACATAAACGGCCACGATTGTTGAAGAAAAAAGTTCTTTTTCATCAGGACAACGCGCCAGCTCACGCCTCCGCAATCGCAATGGCAAAAATCCACGAATTGGGATACGAATTGGTTCCGTATCCACCTTACTCACCAGATTTGGCTCCGTGCGACTTCTTTTTGTTCCCCAATTTGTAAACATGGCTCGGTGGAAAGAAATTCTCATCTAATGAAGAAGTCATCGATGCCGCGGATGTATATTTTGCAGACCTTGAGAAATCGTACTTTTGTGACGGGATGAAAAAACTGGAATCTCGCTGGAGCAAGTGTGTAGCCCTTGAAGGAGACTATGTTGAGAAATAAGGTTGAATGAAAAAAAAAAACAAAAGAATTTATAGCTTTTGTACCGGACTTATCAAACGACCTTCGTAATTGGGAAATAGAGTAAATCTCTCACGTAGATGTTAAAAGCATTAAAAACTTGAATATTTTTAAAATGAATAACTTCTTTTTATCATTCAGTTTTAATATAAATAACCATTTTCAAATTTCGAAAAACAAACAAGACTCCATATAATTTTTAACTTATTATTTCATGAGAGAAGACTGTTTTGATGTAATTCAACAGTGAAATTTCTGTAACTTAAAGTTACCATCAAATATATTAAATATATAAACGAAGACGGATTTGTGAAAAATTCACGGACCCCAGCGGGATTCGAGCGCCCGACTAGAAATTGGGAGGCCGTGGGTTCGAATCCCGCTGGGGTCCGTGAATTATTATTTCATATTTATATTTGGTACATAACAATAAAATTTCCACGTTTCTCTTCCCTGTTGCGTCTTACGTAAAAAGTGAAGTTCAAGATCAAACGTCTTGTCCTCTCTTGTAGCAGCTAATGTGTTCGCGATTTCATCATTCGGCCTTCTCTTCACATAAATCATATTCAGTGCGTGCATTTGGCCAAGCAAGCATAGATGAGAGCAGTACCTACGTTATCTGTCTACGTACAACGGCATGTGTGGTCAATATATCTCGTTAGAAATTAATTTCACGCCAGCTCGCGCTTCTCTCTGTCATAACCTGAAATATGGACGACACATACACGAAGTGGGATGTTAAATGGACGAAATATGACGTCATTAGAGTAAATAAATGGGTTCAAATGTAAATAAAAATAAAAACAATGTTGCAAAGATGAGGCAGACACATAATTTGATTTATTTTTGTCTGGTTTGCCAGTTTTATATTTTTTCAAAAAATATATGTTTGTTAGTACAAGAAATAAAAGTTTTTTTTAAATGTTCAGTCTTTCTATAAAATGTCAGGTGTCCTCGGCGCTCTGACGACTAGACTCTTCTGATGCTGTTCAATACTTTCGTCACGATGGTTTAAATGTGAGTTAAACTCTCGTGAGCAGAACTCGCCAGGACACGCTCCTGAGAGTAACTCGCAGGCAGTAACGTAACTCGCCGATAGTAGATTCCTGAGAGCTTGCTTAAGTGGACAAGGTCAAACATAGTGTAACGTTTTTATTTATTTGGGTGAAGTGTAAATATTTGACAATTATTATTAATTAAAATAAGTGTTTATTAAACTATAATGAAAATGACTATTACTACTATTAAAAAATTATTTAAAAAAACGAATTAAGACTAAAACTATAATTAACTAGATAACACTATCACTATTTATTTAACCAATTAACACTACTATTTATTTCCACGATATTACTAATTATATATTTCATTACGCGTTCCAATCTTAGACTGCCGGTCTGATGTAGACACTATATTTATATCACTATATACTTATATTACGTTCAACTGCCCACCTACCAACCTGCACAGCGTCTATATCCTCAACTGACTCAATAGCGCCTGTATATTCAACTGCTGGGACAGAAGTCACACCTTTTACTTTACTGTCTGTCTATTTATGTAACTAACTTTCTCCTTCCACAGCCTCAGTATTCCCAACTATCAGTATGCCACAATTCTTCAACACCAATGCCGAGTATCTACTCCAACTCGCTGTTACTGTCCTTGTATACCTAGCTTGACAATACTCGTCAACCCTACCGAGTATTCACTTCCACAGCATCCCAATATACCAGTAACTTCCAGACTCGCCGTTACTGTCCTCGTACACTATAGCTTCCCAATATTCGTCAACACTACCGAGTATTCACATCCACAGCTATCCCAGTATACCAGTAACTTCCAGAGAACCTTCTCCACTCGACACTTTGCTGCATACGCTCACTACGATACTGCTGTGCTTCTCAACACTCTATATGAATGTCTCTTCTGTATGTCTCTCCATGTTACTAACTAACTATCTTACTAAGTAACTATCTTACTAAGTAACTTACTCTCGAGCATAGCTACGTTCCTTTTATACAGCTGTCATTCTCTTCTAGAAAAGTCCTAGAATGTTCGACTGCATAATAACAATGAACACAAAAGGTTCAGGCGACCGCAAGTAATTAAACACGTCGCGACCAGTTTGTTTACATCGCCCGGCTGCTAGCGCGATTACGTCACCGCTATAAATAGACATTCGCTTACAGCGGCGGCGACGGCGACGGCGGCCGTTCCACCTTACAATATTTAGAGAAGAAGATTTTCTTCTCTGCGTGTGGGTGGTATTTAATGCGGTTTTCGAAAGGAAGGTAGGTAGCAATGATTTATTAATAATAAATATTAAGTATTATTGTTACTACTAAATTGCAAACTGGATAAAACCCAACAAACTGTTTTCACTAAGTAAATTGTGTTCCGAACCTCTCCAGGACTCACAGAAACAGTCGCCAAAAACTCGAGTCTTAAAAAAATCTGTGAAAAGTTGCAGTTTTGTTTTTTCGACACGTGTTTCTGTTAAGTTTTTGTTTTGTCCGTTCAGTTGAAAACCGGCATTTATTGTGCGCGCGCATAACTTTTGTTTTTCTTTACATCTTCGACAATAGTCAATCCAGCTGTTTCTTTGTCGATGTTGAACTACTCTGCAACCACCTAATCGTAACTCATCGATCGAAAACCAACAGTTTGTTGTCGAATAGCTTGGATGTTTTCGGCGTTTCTACTTGATGCGGGGTGGTCATTCTTTGGGTCATCTTTGTTTTCATCTCTCCCATCGCAGTCTATACAAATTTTTAAACAATACGGACCATGGATTGGTGAAGTCTGTTTCGAATTTGAATTATGACTTGAATGAATTTATAAAGTTTAGAAGAATGATTCATAACTTATTTACATGATTAGAAATTACAATTAATATAAACAAAAAGTTTTCATTGTGCATATGATGAAATCCAGTTATCTTGTTTCCAAACAAATGAGTAATATTATTTATTTACATAAAATAAATATTTAATTATTTTTTAGAATAAAACCATCAATACATCACTAGGTACTACTAGTGTACAATCTTAGAAATATTTTAGTATTAATAATTTCAAAATAAAAATAGAAATCACATGGTTATAGAATCATGATAACATATTAGCTGAAACGTTGAAACATAGTTGAAAAATAAGGAATATTTGCTTTATTATTGCTGTTGAGATGGTAGTTTGGCAAAGTGTGTGTTCGCGTGGGAAACTGTCACATGGGTCTTGTCCTGACCGGTCCTCAACATGCTCTGAAGTCCTACACCTTCGCACGGCTTAAATTAGACAGAATCGGCCAATCATCATCACAAGAGCAGCAATTCTGCAAGACGTGATACGCGATAGCGCCATTCATAAAGCGTGCTTCATATTTTTATTGCCATACGTACTTGGTTATAATTAATAGTTAGAGATTGGATGTAGTGATGCCGCGAGATCTCGCATTTTCGAGATCTCGTCTCGAAATTCTCGAATTTTCGAGACGAGATTAACCTTATTCTTGTCTCGACATTTCGAGATGAGAGTAATGCCCTCGAGATTTGCTCGAGACGAGAGTGGAAAGTCGAGATCTCAAATGTATTTTTTTTTAATTATGCAATTAAAATATGATTATCTATAAAAGAACAAAATATTCATCGGTATATATAAATATTGGAATTGCCTCTTCATTTACATTCATATTTACTTATTTAAAGTTATATTGGGTTTTAGCAAAAAAAAAAAACAAAAGTTATACTTATGGTATACTTTTCACACCATAGCTTCAAGTGGCCGCACTAATACCCAAATATATAATTATAATTACCAATATCTGCGTACAAAACTGGTTGATACGCCCAGCAACGGTTAATAATGATATTGAGTACTTTTTATACTTAACCATTTAAATACTACACAGTAAAATAATCAGTTTTAATTAAAGGTACCTATTCGTTTCTTTGCTAATTATAAATTCGAGAAATTCGAGACTCTCGAGTCGAAATCGAGAGAAGGCAAGAAAAATTATGCCGAGACGAGATACAGAGTAATCTCGTCTCGAAATTTCGAGACGAGACGAGAGTTGATTAATTCTCGCCGTGTCTCGTCTCGCGGCATCACTAGATAATAGTGTTCACAATGTTTTAAATTAACGACTCCGAATAAAAAAAAATCTGATGTGGCCAGCACATTACCTTCCGTCAGTTCCATGTATTTTGTATAAATTTCGTACAGAAAATTCCTTGAAAAAGATTCTATTTCTTGTACATTACCTGCCGACAGTTGTATGTGTTTTATACAAATTCTATACAGAAAGTAAAATTATAACACAAACATACTCTGTCAATTGCACTTGACACTGACATCTTTCAATCATAATTTTCTTAGGCCCGGTATTTTCATTTCCGAATAAAGTTTCGAATAAGTATTCGTTAAATAAATTTATTCTATATATTTATCCAACGAATAATTCAATTGCGTCTTTTCACACATTTTACACAAACAAATAGCTATCTGTCGAATAACTTTAACGTTTGTGAATTGGTAGCCTTGCAGAATGAATTTGGGTCAGTATAGAGAAGGATGGAGTTTGGCGTAGCCACGTTAAGCAGACAAGGATGAAATGTGTCTACTGCTTTTGAATCCGTAGTTGTCAAAATTTTGTTTGGCATCTTTAATGTCAATGTCATCTATATTCTGCATTTCTAGCCCCGGGAGACTGCAATTTAACAAGTGTACCATCTAATGCAGCACTCATATGTGGTAAACGAGATATGTATATTGTAAAATTGTCCTTGTACTTTTTGTATTTTTCTTTCAGTTCAAAGTAAATGTTTATTAACGTATTCAACAAAAGTATCCAAAATTCGAACATATTTTGCCAGCGTCAAATGACAGGATCTTTATAATGATTTACCTATTCACTGTTTGAGATCAAATGCGATCCCCCATATGTGATACTAAATTGTTTTCATAATCGAAATCTGTCAAAAATTATTTCGTGTATGTGGTTATGTCGCTGTCTCATGGTGTTTGATCGATTTATCACGTTATTTATTAATTCATAGTTGAATATATCATCATAATATTTAATATATCCATTTTGTTAATAAATCTGCACTATGTGGAAATGTAATGAACTTACGAATAAATGGTTATTCGTTACCCAAGTACCGAATAATTTTCCGCGAATAACGGATGTTATTCTTTCGAATAAATTTATTTGCAAGTGAAAAGACGATAAAAATATTTATCCGAAGGATAAATTTATCTAAATCTTTATTCGCAAGTGAAAATACCGGCCCTTAATATAATAGCTGTTTCCATAGTTATAGCATAGCTGTCTAATTTATGAAATTTATAGTGGGATTCTGAAACCAGCGTTAAATAACGTTCGGCGTTAAGTAACGATAGTAATATTCACGTTTCAGCGTTAAATTAGTATTCCGAAACACTGGCGTGAACGTGGAACGTTAAAAACGCCATCGTTAATTCACGTCGAATATATTCATGTGGTCTTTCCATTTTTAAGTTTTCAACCAATAAAAAGCGATTAAACATAACAAAATAGTATATTAAAGAACGTGTTTTATAAGACATGTTTTTTTCGCACGCGTCAAAACTTAGAAAACGAGCGTCAGCGAGTTTTCTAATTGACAAGTGCGAAAAAAAGTCTTATAAAATGAGTTCTTTATACTATTTTTTATATTTTGCACCTTCCACAAACTAAAATATTTTTAAAAAACTGTTAATATTAAACCGAGTTGATTTAGGGAAATTTGTAAGTGAAATGTTGTAGTTGGTAACATTGAATTGACCACATTCAATTATTATTTGAAAGTTCATGTCATTTCAATATTTACGAACAAATTTAAGTGAATTTAGTGTAATCATGGAAGATGAAATCAGTTGCACTCCGCCGAGCTACGTAATATAGCTCAGACTACAGGAAATAATCTACTTCCTAAAAAATCGCGCGAGATTTATGAGAAAGAATTTGCAAATTTTGACACATGGTGTAAAGAAAATAATGTCAAAGGCGTAACAGAGAATGTTTTGATTGCTTATTTTGAAATGCAAAGTAAGACGAAAATATGTATTATTATTATTATTATTATTATATTCATTAAATAAAGTGATTTATTAAGTAAAATAAATTTTGAGGTTATATTGAAATTTCTTATCTTCCAGCTTTGACTTTTGACAATTTAACCCTTTCAGCCTCAGTGTACAGGAAATTTTTATTTTTTCTTATATTTGAATTAAAACTTGCTTTAAAATTAATTAAAAATAATTTTCTATCGTTCAAAGGCTCAATCTACAATTTTTTAGTACTACTAGGTCCATCTATGTGGACTAATTCGAACATTATATTAACATTTACTTACTCAATTTGTGATTATATTTGTACATTTTCATGTAAATAATCTTCCCTAAATAAATAATAATAATAATAATGACATTATATTATTAAAATGAATTGTCAATTAACTAAAAATAAATTAGGTAAAAATGGGTTAAAGAAACGTCATCTAGTACCAACCGTCTAAAACCAAAAATTGCGTATCGAAATGAAGGTCATTACGATACGCAATTGCGTATCGTAATGATTTCATTATGAACGCAAAATATAAAAACTACATTTATCTGTCTATTTTAAAAGCATATGTCAAACCTGTGTGTCAAACGTCAAATAAACGAATATATTTACTGCATGTATTTTGTGCTAAAATATATTTCTATTGATTTGCATATATTAATAAAATACAATTATGTTATAAAAGTGGTGTACAACACGGTCATATTATACTTATATAGAAGAAGATTAAAGTAGCTAGTACTATTCTATAAAAATAGATAATATAAATACATGTATTAATTTAACTATAAAGAATATACAAGAATGGAGACTTGTGCAATTGTTTATAATATTATCAATAATATTAGCCAGTCTGCAGTAAGAAGATTTATGAAAGAATTTACCTTGCAATGGAAAATTAAGTACCTACTGACTTTACGAATAAGATTTCCAATAACTGGTGAAGAAAAAACTGTTTAAAATATTTGTTCTATTTATAAACATTTACTAATTTTACTATAGGTACCAATAAAACTTACTTTTCTAATGCATCAATAATTTTCTGTATTTTTTTCCTATGTTGCATTGTTGTAATCAGTTATATTCCTTGTTGTAATCAAATACAATTTCGATTAGTGCTGGTACGTAGAATTTAAGTCATTTGTTCCAATGATTGCTGGACAAGCTATATATCTTAATTTCCATGACCTTGACAAATATTTATTACTCATTTATATTTTAAAAAACGTAACTGTTCATATGTTTTGCATGAGTATTTCTTATCGCACGATACTACAATTACATATTTTGTTAAATATTCATGTTGGAAATTTGAATTTCTAACATTTTAGTCATAAATCGACAATAATAATTGCCTATTATATTATCGTCTGAAATAAATAACAAAAATAGGCAATAAAATATAATTACCATAAAGTACATATTGAAGTAAAATTAAAATATTTTTTTGTAAAGAAATACTATGACGGAAGTATGAAATAAAAATAAATATAAAGATATCAAAAGAAATGAGGATAGTTTACACATATGGTTGAATTGAGAAAGGATGCAAGTAAGTTCCTTCAAATATCTAGGAAGCATAGTAACTTGCAATAGCAACTGTAAGGAATAAATTAGGAGCAGAAATTGCCCATGTAAAAGCAAAAATAAAAATTAACCAAATGAATGACAATCAACAATATATCAAATATAAATAATGTTTTCATACTTACATCCATAATAATGGCTGGTTTATGATGGACTTAATTTTTAATTTAGATTTAAAATTTACGATTTACCTTGTTGGTTTCTAGTGAATTTAATGATATGAAATATGCCCAATCAACTTATATTGGGTCACGTGGTTTGATACAAATGGGATGACAGTTATATCATATTTATCATTTTTATCATAATCAATCTCTATTGTTCTACAGATAATATTAATAATAAATCCATATTTTTAGAATCCATTTGTCAAATCAAAATTAAAATGTTTCAGCTGTCACTTGAAACTGTCAGTTTCCCCACCAAAAATCATTGTTTGAAATACTGTGAAATGATTGGACGCATTTACAAATTTACATTTAGAATATAAAAATGGTGATATTTTAAATGTAAATTCTAAATCATAAATTTCTTAAATTCATCATGAACCAATAAAGGCAGATACGTACAATTTATATTTATAAATTTAAATTCGTAAATCTAAATTTGTAAATTAAATCCATCATAAACCAGCCATAATTGTTAGTAATACCACTAAAAATGCGGTTTATAAATTTGTCATTGACGGATATCGTTTGATTTTGTTATGATGATGTTTGAAAGTGGAGGTACTGGCGGTAAAAATACCAGAGAAACCAGGATTATTTCGTGGTTGCCGTGGTCCGACTTTTTTCAGGAACCGCGTTCCAAATAGAAACCGGTAAATAATTTCAGGACTTACGGAACACAAAACCGTAAATCTGGTCGACCCATTTGCGTTACAGAACATACTATAAATGTTGCATCTTACATGGAACTCACGGTATGTGCTGTGTGAAATAGAAACATGGACCTTGAGGAAGAGGGAAATAAATACTTACTAAGTTTTAAGATGTGGTTGTGGCGACGGATGGAGACGGTTGGGTAGAGAAGGAGAGAGAGAGAGAGAATCAGGAATGAGGAGATGTTGAGGGCGATTAAAGAAGAAAGAAGAATTTTGAGAGAAAGATAATGGAAGGCAAGTTGGATTGGACATATTTTAAGGAGGGATTGGTTTCAGAAAATTATAATTGAAGGGAAGAAGAAAATTTGGAATGTTAACAGATATCAAGGAGAGAAAGAATTACGAGGGGCTGTAGAAAGATGTGCAGGACAGACTGGTGGAAATCGGGTTCAAATTCAGGGCGTCAGAGCCCCAAGCAATCACAAAACACTCTTAGTGCTAATAATAACATAATATAATTTGAGTTACAGTAATACAATTAATATTTTGTCTAAAATAACTTGCGCAAAACTTGTAACTGTTCGCTTTTACGTAGTCCAGGAATGTCAAACTTCGGATCGCTTTCATTCATTCAGCTGTGACGTCACTTATAACGTAGATCTGAGATATCTAGTGGGCTTGTAGACATGTAGAGGCGGTAGGCAGTTGTTTGCGTGAATTATTTTCGATTGGAATGGTTGTGTTTGTGTCAGGTTCAAATGAAAGGAAGTTATTTCAATGTACCGGTTCTCTAAACAGTTTGTGTTGACGTCAGTGGGTTTTCGGTAACAAAAGTTGGTGAATTATTTCCAGGGGATTAAGAAAAGTGTTTGTTTTTTGATAAGTTTTTAATGGTAATACTCTATTTCCCCTAGAAAGTTTAATTTATGTATTATGAGTGATACACTGTCGTTGAGTGAATATAACATTGTGTATGAAATTTTGTAGTGATTTGGAAACAATTATAACAAGTAGGTAATATTAACGAATATGTTGAACTCGCTTTTATTGTCGCATTTCGCATTTGTTAAAAACTTATTTCATTTAGGACCGGTTTTTACATCTCTGGATAAAGTGTCAGTTAATTTAATTTACCGGTTTCAGGATATTATTCCATTAGAGAGTTGTTAGGACCTCTGGCATGGTTGACATGTTGAGTAATCTTGACTACTCTGTTTAACTTTTCACTTGTTGTATTACTGATGATGAGAACTTAGTTCTCGAAATACGTATCTAGTTTTTATTAAATTTAATTTTAAGGTTAAGGGGTAATTATAATAGTTTTAGTTAATATTATTCCATTGTTTACATGTACAAAAGTAGGCTGGTAACTAAGTAATAACTGTATCTGTATGGTAATATTATTACCATACTGACTTGTCAACAACGGTCTACAAAATGAAAATAAAATAAAATGAAAATATAATGATCTTCATTAATACATACAGATAACGTTAGCCTATCGTTCTAAATACGGTCTACTTTATTCTAAAGTAATAAACATGAGGTATAAAGCACATAATTTGAATATTTGTCATATTGACATATGTCAAAATAATTGTTCTGTTAACCATAGCAATCTGAAAGTAGCATTAATGAGAGAATTTCAAAAAATGGTATTTATCAATAATGTCTTAATGTTCTGAAACCGATAAACTATTGAACAAACCACGGATGTTATTAATCATAACAAGCCTTAGATGTCTTAAAATCCGAGCTCGTAAACTTACATCTGCGGCAGTTATGATATACATAACATTCCTAGGTATGTTAATAGCTATTATTTTGACTGAATATGTAACAGAAACATCACACATCACACATAATTTTCACAGAATGTCAAAAGTAACTTTCTTCCACCACAGACTTTATCGTCCTTGTGATCATTATTCAAGTCGACGCAGAATCTATACGTATAATAAACTGCATCCTGCTAAAATATAAAAACACCAATATTTGGCAGAAAGGTCAATATTAATAATATTTGAATGATATAATAATCTGTCAAATGTCAAATAACAACGTGATAACCATAAATACATAGTTTTAGCAGTCGTTATGATAAAGACTGTCAAAACGCTTAACAAGTGTTCACAGTAGCCACTTTCAGTACTGAGAATACCAAATTCGATTTTAACATCCTTTACAGTACATAACAACCATAAAGATCATAACGAGTACACAAATTTTGAGTTCTGAATAGGCTCCATTGATTGATCGTTTGGTGCCTTATAGATTCTTTTATTTGGTAACCTGTATTGCTGTTTACTTCAGTAAAAATAAAAATCAAAATAGTAACTTAATGCAATCATATACGCACGTACTTCAACGTAAGTTTTGTTCATTCCTCTGTAAATAAATACTTTTCAGTGAATGTAAATGATAATGATATATTTAGTGTTTAGTCTTGGAAAGTAATTAATAGACGACATTTCACAAGTATTAACGTAGGCATGGAATGTGTCTGCAGTTTAAGGCACCGTACAGACATATTTGAAAGTATTAAAGTGCATAACTACATTAAATTCTTGCATTCAGAATTAGTTTTGCTGAGAATGCATGCATTTGCTTATAAATTAATGATATACCTATATAATTTCAAGAATAACTTAATGAAATGTATAAAACTTGCTGCTTGCATTTAGAATAAATATTTAGCGTCATAGATTTTATCAAACAGTCTACATACAAAGTCAGGAGTGTGAAAGTACCATATAAACGTATAATGTATTTCATAACATTTCATAATGTAATGGCAAAAAATTAATACATTTTGTATAAAAACTTAATTTAGATGATGTAAACTTCTCTTTTTCTTGAATATTTAACAAACAACTTCTTTGTAAACGCAACGTCATTGGACCTAAACGAACGTGAAATTTCGGATGAATTCAATCGATCTAGACCTGTCATTCGTTTTTTTGTTTAACTAAACCAACAATACTGTCATTATAATAACCTTCTCAAAATGTTTCATAACTCGAGTCTGTGACGTGACGTCACAAATAATTTCAGACAACAAAAATTCATATCTCGCTTATTAAATCGAATTTTAACATCACGTTTTAACTAATACTCCTAGATTTTTATATATTATCAGAAAAAATATTTTTTTGGCGATTGACATTAAAAGTGCGATTTTTTTAATAGCTAACAGTGTAAAATAACACTTTTACTGCCTATTGTTGCTATTTACATAGTTACCGCTAGAGTTGTGCGATTATGGTTTTCAATAATCGATTATTGATTATAAAAAAATATCGATTATTTTGATTAATCGATTGTTTTATTAATCGGAATAATAACCAAACAATCGAATAATCAAATAATCGAACAATTGATTAATCAAATAGTCAAACAATCGATTAATTAAATAAAAAAATATTAATTAAACAATCGATTAATAAAATTGAAAAAAACCTATTAAAATGCGCAACAAGTAACAACACTGAAATACAAATTTCGTGAATGAATCCTCGAAAGGGAATGAACATAAACTGAGAAATATTTGTTTCATAATTCACACCTGTTAGATTGGAAGGGTTTATTCTAATTAAAATTCTTAGAAGTAATGTTTTGTTCTTAAAGCCTTTGCAGTATCTAATAATCTTGTATGTACCGTTAACTTGTTGGGTATTGAAATAATACCCTTACCCGAGTACAACAACATTAGTAATATTACTTTATGAAAGGTTCTTTACATTCATGATTTAATCAATATTTGTGAAATCAAGAAATCGCCTTTTCAAACAATCGGTTAGCAATGGTTAATCAAAAAAGTAATTAATGAAACAATTGACTAATCAAGTAAGTAATTAAATGTGCTTAAACAAACAATCTATTATTTTGATAAATAAACAAATGATAAATCAAATAGTTGTAACGTTTTTATTTATTTTGGGTGAAGTGTAAGTATTAGACAATTATTATTAATTAAAATTTATTTATGAAACTATAACTAAATATTAAAAAGGTATTAAATAGTGGCGATTACTAATATTGAGCAATTATTAAAAACTAATTAAGACTATAACTATAATTAACTAGATAACACTAACACTATTTATTTATTTAACCAATTAACACTTCTATTTATTTCCACAATATTACTAATTATTTATTTCACTACACGTTCCAATCTTAGACTGCCGGTCTGTTGCAGACTCTTGTAGACTGTTTATGTGATATTTATATCACTATACACTTATATCACGTTCAACTGTCCGCCTGCCAACCTCCACAGCGTATACTCAACTGACTCAACAGCGTCTGTATATTCAACTGCCTGGACAGAAGTTACACCTTTCACCTCACTGTCTGTCTATTTATGTAACTAACTTTCTCATTCCACACCCTAAGTATCACAAACTATCCGTATGCCACAATTCTTCAACACCAATGCCGAGTATCCACTCCAACTCGCTGTTACTGTCCTTGTATACCTAGCTTCACAATACTCGTCAACACTACCGAGTATACACTTTCACAGCTATCCCAATATACCAGTAACTTCCAAACTTGCTGTTACTGTCCTCGTATACTATAGCTTCTCAATACTCGTCAACTCTACCGAGTATTCACATCCACAGCTATCCCAGTATACCAGTAACTTCCAGAGTACTAACTCCACTCGACACTTTACTGCATACGCTCACTACGATACTGCTGTGCTTTTCAAACTAACACTCTATGTGAATATATCTATGTCTCTGAATGTAACTAACTCACTCCCGAGCATAGCTGCGTCCCTTTTATACAGCTACCATTAACTTCCAGAGAGCTCTAGAATGTTTGACCGCATAATAACAATGAACACAAAAGGGTCAGGTGACCAGAAGTAATTAAACACGTCGCGACTTGTTTGTTTACGTCGCCCGGCTGTTGACGCGATTGCGTCATCGGTATAAATAGACACTTGCTCATTGCTGCGACGGCGACGGGCTTTCCACGTTACATAGTCAAATATGAAACAATCGAAAATCAATTAATCAAACAATCGACTAATCAAAAAATCGATTAATCAAACAATCGATTAATCAAATAAACAATCATATTTTTGATTAATCGATTATTAAATTCCACATTCATGATAAAAAGTTGAACATCAGTATCTTGATATATAAATAACTATTTAAATTCGGTAGAATACCCCATTATTATTTTTTGAACATGTAACATTAAAAATACCATTTCTATTTGTATCCATGTTTAATTTAAACCTAGTTACTTTTATTCTGGAACATTCAAAGAAATATCTACCGCAGTGTAGTGCAAAAATAAAAAGCTTTTAAATCTGTTAATACAAAAATTGAAAGAACAACTTATTTTTAAACACGGATAAAAAGTGTTGTATTTTATATTTAGAGTTGCTACCACAATAAAATTTGAGTTATTTTCAGACAATGATTTTAATTTTATAACCTTGAGAGAAACATTTTCACAAAACTGAAATGAGGTTATATACCATTTTTTAAAAATTTTTTGAAGAATAGGATGAACCGAGGGATGAACTGAGAATTTTAGTGCAGACACTAAAAAATTTTACATAATAAGCAAGATATAAATTTTTAAAGTTCAAAACTTGGCGTGTGACGTAGCATGTCCTCACCAGTGGTCGACAAACTGTACAAATTTTTCATGTTCGTATAGCTGAAATATTTTTATAAGTATATACACTTATACGTTATATTCACGAAGAAATTATTATTAAGCATAAATATAACATAAATATAATCCATTTTTTACCTCCCGCTACCCATGGTAAGGGAGGAATAGGGATCGTGCTAAAAATCGCATATCGAGATTTTGGTAAATGACGACATTTTAAGGTCCCTAGAATCCAATTTTAACATTTTCACAATGATGTCTGTGTGTACGTGTGTGTATGGATCCTCCACTTTAACTCAAATACTATCATTCAGAAAATTTTGAATCCTTGTATTTCGAACTTTTTCTGTAATGGAATGCGCCCATTAGATTTTGGTGAAAATCAGATAACCGGAAATGGCACTTTACTAGAAGCTCAAAATAGTTTTTCTTCGAAAAATACCTTTAAATGTTATTTTTTCGAGATTAATGTTTTTATAAAAATTAAATCTTATTAAATTTTCTATAGATTTACATTAATACTTTTTCTATATATTTTATGGATAAATTTATAAAATTATCTATTCAAATGTATGTAACTGACAGATAAATGTCACTATCAAAGAACTAATCATTTCAAAATAATATTAGTAACGTTTTAAAAAGAAAAAAGTAAATAGAACAATAGAAAAGGAATTCAATACAGTTTCCAGCATAATTAAATATGTAGGTATGTATTTAGATTAATAAAAATTAACGATTCACAAAAATATTTAAGCTAATCCTCATTTTTGGATTAGTGAATTCTATTCTATCCCGGTATTTAAAATTTAATCTTCATTTTATTATAGTTCCGGTGGCTCAATGGTTAGAGCAACGCCTCATGTCATGAGTGCCCTCGGGACTCTGGGTTCGAATCCCACTAAGGCATGGATGTGTGTGAATGTGAACCCACTCTGTAATTGGGATTTAATCCTGTTGAGGGGTTTAAAAAAGGTAATTACTTGGATTAGATTAGACTATATTTTAATAAACTGTCAAAATTAGAGTAAAATTCGCTAATCCAAAAATAAGAATTAACTTAATCTTTTTGTGACTCGGGCTGTAAATGGCGGGAGATATTGTGTTGGTCATACCAGATTTTTTCCTAATAAATTATAGGACATTGAAACAGTTTGACTCTTGTTTGACAATATTGTGATACAAACTATGGCAGCGGGCGGCGCTAGTGTTTGTTCAGTAATGGTTTCACGGTAGGCAGGCGCAATATGCGCGCGAGTTTCGCTTCAAGCGTAACTTGGTGTTATTTTTGCGAATTTTGACGTTTCGAAGAATTTGCCGCCAACTTATTGGCAAACAAAAGATAACACTTTTAAATATGTTTATTCTATCGGTATGTAGGTTGATAATCGGCTCGTTTAAATACCGGATGTATTAAAAATAGATGTCGAAAAATATTGCGAATGTTTATTTCACTTTTAAGAATAATTTTTGAAAATTGAATCTTTCTGTTACTAATACGGTCTGAATAGTAACGTTTTAAAAAGAAAAAAGTAAATAGAACAATAGGAAAGGAAATCAAAACAGTTTCCAGCATAAGTAAATATATAGTTATGTATTTAGATTAATAAAAATTAACGATTCGCAAAAAAGTTTAAGAAGCTAATTCTCATTGTTGAATTAGTGAATTCTATTCTATCCCGGTATTTAAAATTTAATCTACATTTTATTATCAAAAAAGGTAGTTACTTGGATTAGATCAGACTATATTTTAAGAAATAAACTGCCAAAATTAGAGTAAAATTCGCTAATCCAAAAATAAGGATTAGCTTAATCTTTTTTGTGACTCGGGCGGTTAATGGCGGGAGGTATTGTGTTGGCCACACCAAATTTTTAAATTTTAAATGAGAACATATATTTTTTTGCTCATTTGATATAGAGAATTTAATTCAAAATTCAGTGAAATCATATTTTTATATCCTTATATAACTATTTTTTTGAGAAAAATGCATGTAAAGTTTTATACTAATTTGCTTAAAATATGGCTATAATAAGAGTGCCACGAGTGGAATATATATACAGGGTGTTTCCCTTAAAACAACCAGCGCTTTTTTGGGTGAACTAGTGACTTTAGGAAAAAATGCTATATACAAGAAATGATCAAGAAAAAGGGGTTAATTTATTAATAATAACAAACCGAAAATTCGACCAGTGGTTCTCAAATGGCAGATTAAAATTATATATTTCTAAATGGGTACCTATATAATTGTTTAGCCCATTAGATAGAGAATTTTTTTCTGATTTCAACGATATAAATATGGTATTAGGTTGTATAACAATTATTTCGAGAAAAATAGTATTAAAAATAATATTCTAATATTTCAATAGGCTATGCAATACACAGGTACATTGATACGTCTGTTGCCTAGTTACGCTAGTAGTAAACCCATTTTTTATTACATTATTTCTCGTTTTTAATACTATTTTTCTCGATATAATTATTATACAACCCTATGCTATATTTATATCGTTGAAATTAGAAAATAATATTCTATTTAAAGGGCTAAAAAATTATAGAGGGTGCCATTTAAAAAAATAAAATTTTGTTCTACCGTTTGGGAACCACTGGTTAAATATTCGGTTTGTTACTATTGATACATTATCCCCTTATTCTTGATCATTTTTGGTATAAAACATTTTAAAGTTGTTAGTTCGCCCAAAAAAGCGCTGGTTGTTTTAAAGGAAACACCCTGTATATATATATATATATATATATATATATATATATATATATATATATATATATATAAACCGGAAGTAGATTATGACTCAAATTTGAAATTTAAATCTAACAATAATAGGAAGGAAAATAACCATTTGTTCATATTCTCTGTAGTAAAGCAGACCAGTCAAATTTTCGAACATTCTACGGTTTTTCAAATGTACCCTTACAATATACAATACATAATTACAGATCTCGGACTATTCCTACTATACCGCGCACGGCAATTTCCGCCCCCCCCCCCCTTCATTCGAATTCGGTCCCACTCACTTCCTGAACATTAGTACAAAGCCTTAC
Source organism: Harpalus rubripes (assembly GCA_963082715.1). Taxonomy (NCBI): domain Eukaryota; kingdom Metazoa; phylum Arthropoda; class Insecta; order Coleoptera; family Carabidae; genus Harpalus; species Harpalus rubripes. Next base: position 49,377,982 of record OY720459.1, read on the forward strand.
ACAATTCATTGTCATATTTTCGAAGTTATGAATGACAGACTTACTATAAAAAGAAAATGACTTTTAGTAAATAAACGTGCGTACATATTCATAGTTTTATTAATAATACTGGCAAAAATACATAAATCTAACAAAAGACTGAAAATATTTCAGTTGAACCAAACTGGTATTACAGAAAACTTTGTTCTTAAAATAGTCATGAATTTTCTAGAATAAAATATTTTATACATATGTCATTGTATACTTATTATTAGTGCAAAAAATTTAAGTGTTATGTAATCAGGATTGTGTTTTAAGTGCAGTGGTCATTTAGTTCGTAAAACGCAAATGTGATTAAATATAAATTTCGTGAAGTGACAATATTTTATTTTTTTGTGAAACACATGGTAATATTTATATATAATAGTGAATTTATCATTTCAATAAATAATTATAAAATAAGCGATTTTTTCTGACGATTTTATATATTAGTTATCAAAAAATTACTTGAACATCAAAAATAATACATGAGCCTTAATATTTTTCTTACCAGGGTTGGCAAAAACCCAGGGTTTTTTTAAATGATTTTTTGGGGTTTCTTGGGTAATAATTGAATTTTTCAGTTTTTATGAATTTAGTATTATTTTTCTACAGTCTATATACAGAGTGATCAAAAATGGCTGAAGTGTGCCGCTCCATACGAGTTTGACATTTGCCGCTTACTTAGTATGACAGCATTACTATTTCCATGGGCGCACCTTTCGAATTTGTATTTCTAATAATTTTTTGACATTCACTTTTAACACTAGTGTCAAAAGTAACAATGATCTGTCACTTTTAACACTGGTGTCATAAAATGACATTTTTAACGCTAAAAACAAACATTAAAAAACCCACTTTTAATAGATTTGTAGAAAAAATATATTTTAAACGTCAAATATATATTTTATATAAAAAATTTAAACAAATGTGGAAATTAAAAACAAAAGTTAACAATTTTTATTATACTATTAGTATTAAATGAAAAACATAGAACGTAATTATACTTCCTAACAATTCTTATAGAAATTTATGTTTAAAAAAATATTTTATGAAAATAGATATTTTTCCAGACTTATCAAAATCCATTCAGATCAGTGTACCAGATAATGAATTACATTACTAATTAAGAAATGTTTTTAAACAAACTCATCGTAAAACTTTAATTAAAGTGACTTTTTTTTCTTTAATATAAAGTTGAATAATTTTAAATAGCTATACTTAAGAATTATATACATTATGGAATATGTATCTTTGAACCAACATACCTACCATTTTATAGTGTATTATGTATATAACAATCGTTTCTATTTCATATTATTTAGAATGCCTACACAAAATTATTGTCAAATATACTGTAGCATATTTGACAGCTAGACAGGAATGAAGTTAGTCATTCTATGAGAATAACTCTGCAGTGAGACTTGTTATAGAGGGAGTTACAGAATAGGTCATTTTACTACTCTGTAAGCTGTCGTCTTACAGAGCTCTATAGCTTATAAGTCTATAGAGTTACAGTCTTACAGAGCAAAGTTACAGAATAGCACTATATGTCATTAAACCTTAAACCGTGGAATTTGCAAACTTTTGTTCTTACGCATTGCTCTTAGTTCTTAAGCATTAAGCCTTATGCATAGCTGGAAATGGTAGTAAACTTTGCCATATGATAAACATTTTTACGCATTGCGCTTAGTTTTTAATTATCGCTCTTACGCATTAAGACAATCGGTGGAAATGAAGCGTTACAGAAGTGAACAGAATCGACCCATTATTCCCAATAATTCTAGCATGATCATCTTATAAATAAATAATCAGACGTGAGTACGGTTATATAAGAATATCTCTCGACCCTACATTGAAAAATTTGCGAACAAATCAATTTTATTGTTTCTAGGAATGCTCTATCAATTTTTCACATATAATTATGTTTATTGACAGTTGATAACTTCAATTTGTGCAGCTGTGTTGATTAGATTAGTTTAACAAAGCAAGCCGATGCTGAGTATCATTCATCGTCCAGTTACATATCGCCCACCCTGTATATATTTATATAACATTTACTAACTTATCATGTACGTAGAATTTCCACTTACGATTGCAAATTTCATCATACCTAATTTGAGATATTGAAATCAATATACGTACAATTTTTCTGGGAATTTCGTTTGGCAATATTCTCATACATTTATTTCATGTGTTTGTAATTCTTCAAAAGTCCCTAAAGTACGTCCACGGGACCGTGTCAGTTTCCCATGAAACATCTCCCTTGGATCAGGGCCAGACACTGCGTAGGAAACAATTGCTTCTCTTGTATAAACAAACAAAATATTACTATCGTAAAACAAATGATAGCGACGATAAACCATATCTAATGTTATGTAGAATACAAAGAGTTAAATAAATTAATATATGAGGGGGAAGGCAATAAAGATAAATGAAATATATTAAATTTATTTTGAAAAACTTTCTTTCTAGAAAATTCTTTCGGCTACTTTAAATATAAACTAAAAAATCTGATGTGGCCAGCACATAACCTCTCGCCAGATATTTTACCTGATTGTACGCATAAAACGAAAAATATTTTTAAATACAAATACATATATTCATGTCTCACTACAAAATAATTCTCACATATATTTGCAAAATCTATGGGATATTTTAATATAAATTATGTACAATGCATACATGTTCTTTATATTCAATATCCTGAAATTTTATTTTTCTACTTTCCTTTTCTTTTTCTTTATATTCGTCATTATGTCGCAAATTCCTTTTGTATTCTTTTTTACGTATATTCTTTTGCGTTGTTGACTTTTTTTTATTTTCATAATGATGTACATATATTTTTGACAATGGCATACAAATATTTTTGACAGTGACATTTATGTGTCAATTACAAACATTTGAATTTCTTGACTTGTAGTAGTTTGATCTGATATTTTTTACATCAAATTATTTTATATGCATTTCTTTATCTCTAAATCTATAGAAGATATAATAATGAATTTATATTTATCGAATAAAGAATTTAACGTTCTTTAATATAAGTATTTACATAAATTTTCGATAAATAATATTTAGATGATTTTTTTCTTGTAACTACTACTTCCGGTTGTCCAATTGTTACCAAAATTTAATCAACTCTTCCCATTATTGTTAGATTGAGGAATCCGTAGTTAAAAATGTCTTAAGTCTTATAGTATTTGAGAAATCGTGAATCCAACATCCACACACACACACACACACACACACACACACGCACGCGCGCGCGCACACACACACACACACACACACACACACACACACACACACACACACACACACACACACACACACACACATACACACCATCGTAAAAATGTTATAATCGATTCTAGGGCCCTTAAAGCGTGCTTATTCACTAAAAGCTGGATATGCGATTTTTAGCATGAATACAATACCTCTCTTAGCGAGAGGTAAAAAATCTGATGTGGACAACACATGTCTTCCTTATACGCAAGACCAACATGAAGTACTCGTATAGACCCAATTATAAAATTGCCGTAATTTAATTTAACATTATATTTTTTATACCTTTTGTGTCCTACTCCATAATAAGCTTTATTACAAAAACCAAAAAGTATATAATATTTAAATTTACATATACATAAAGAATTGATTAGATTTTGGGTAAAATTGAATAACCGGAAGTGATACTTTACTTGAAGCCCATAACAGTTTTTAATGAAAAACTATATTACAGTATAATCCAAAAGTTTTCAATTTTAGTATTTAAGACTTCTATATCAAGGGGAGTAACATATTAGATTTTGGCTAAAATTAATAAACCGGAAGTGATACTTTACTTGAAGCTCTGAACAGATTTTCGTAAAAAATATATTATGATATATTCAAAAACTTTTAAAATTTAGGATTTAAGACTTTTATATGAAGGGGGACAACATATTAGATTTTGGCTACAATTGATAAACCAGAAGTGATACGTCATTTGAAGTCTGAGCAGATTTTCGTGAAAAAATATATTAAAACATGATCCAAAACTTCTCAAATATGGTATTTAAAACTCGTGTATAATTTGAAACAACGTTAGATTTTGACTATACCTATACGATAAATCGGAAGTGGTACTTAATTTGGATTTCTTAACAGATTTTCAACAAAAAACATAATAAAATATAATCCAAAATTTGGTATTACAGACTTTTCTATTTATTGGAACAACAAATTAGATTTTGTTTACAAACGATCAACAGGAAGTAATACTTTACTTAAAATCCATTGCTATTTTAAACATGGAATTGACGGGAGGTCAGGTGCTGGCCACATTAGATTTTTTTATAATTATATTGCAAACATTCTAGTTTCACTTTTTAAACATAAATAAAATAAATATATCATCATGGCATATTACCCATTGCTGGGTGTGCCAATCTGCTATGCAGATATCGGTAATGATGATGACATATTTGTACCGTGCGGGCGTTTACCAGGCGTCACCTCACGGGCACTCATTGCTGGCGTGGAGATTCCCAGATTCACGACCAGACACTCAGGCACGCGGCCACGAGACCTCACTTTTTAAACATGCTATTATTAATACCACTATCTTATAGGCATACTCATCAAATTCATATGTAGTATATTACAAATATTATGAATTTCATGTTTGAAGACAAATAAACTTTTTATGTAGTATATAAGTAAGTTCTTCAGTAACTTTACAACCAATTTATAAATGATTCTCTTGAATGATTGAACTAAGGTGGAAAAATTAAAGTTTACATAGTTAATGTTTCTTTTTTTGTGATTGTGTAAGTTAAAATTGCCATTCAATGTTTTTGCTTTATACTTGATAAATAATATAAATAAATATATCATCACGGCTTATTACCCATTGCTGAGTGTACCAATCTGCTTTATACACAGATATGGGTAATAATACATACTCGTATTTTTGGACGTGACACGTGACAATGGTGGCTGAAATAAATTTCTCACGCTCCTCCTGCAGTACCACGAGGAAATTTTGCACATAATTTTAAATTGAAGATGACAATTGGCCTCAATTATGTTATTGTATATATTATTATTTGTTGAATAATTGACACTTGATAAATGTAATACGTATATGGAATTATGAGAGACAGATTAGATGTTAAATAAAACGAACTGCAATGCAAAATCTTCTTCGCATTTGAAAGATAAAGGTGAATAATAATATTTTGTGAAAGTACATATATTTCTAATAGGGAATAGGAATATCAAACAGGATTCGTTTTTTCCTTCCTTCACCTTTAGGTAAGGAAGGTATTGTCTTTGGTTATTATTAGTTTATTATTTTTACGGTGATATATACCGTGTGTCTATCTTAAAGGTGTACACATAGGAGATTAACATGGGAAATCAGTTTTTTGCAATTTACTGCACACCTAATTATTTTAAGCAAAAACGGGTCAAATAAAAGTTTTAGGGCATAAAATTCTACATATAAATCAATAAACAGAATTACCTTTACATGCTTTGTAACGACAGAAATTAATTATGGAAATGTCGAAAATTACGTTGAAAATATCGACAGCCATGGAATTGAACAAAAAATAAATAAATGCTTGACGTTTTATCTGTCACAACGTAATTTAACTTATTTGACGTTTCTGACAATATGATAAAACGTCAAGCATTTATTTATTTTTTGTTCAATTCCATGGCTGTCGATATTTTCAACGTAATTTTCGATATTTTCATATTTAATTACTGTCGTTACAAAACAAGTAAAGGTAATTCTGTTTATTGATTCAAATGCAAAATTTTATGTCCTAAAACTTTTATTTGACGCGTTTTTGCTTAAAATAATTAGGCGAGCAGGAAATTGTAAAAAACTGATTTCCCATGTTAATCTCCTATGTACACCTTTAAGACAGACACGGTATATATATATATATATATATATATATATATATATATATGTGTGTGTGTGTGTGTGTGTGTGTGTGTGTGTGTGTGTGTGTGTGTGTGTGTGTGTGTGTGTGCGTGTGCGTGCGTGCGTGCGTGCGTGCGTGTGTGTGTGAGTGTGTGATTGTGAGTGTGAGTGTGAGTGTGTGAGTGTGTGTGTGTGTGTGTGAGTGTAACAAAATTTTTGGCTACGATAACTCTAATACTACAATTCCAAAAATTATAATTCTTTCGTATTCCTCTTCGTTGCATCCATATGAAGAGCTGATTAGATTTTGGTTATAATTGGTCAACCGGAAGTACCCTCATTTGAAGATTTTAACACTTTTTCTTGAAAAAACGATGTTAAATATCATTTTTTCACATTTAGTGTTATTATAAATATTAAAGAACATTGTATTCTCTATACGATTTGACTGCATTTTATACTTCATATTGAATGGATATAGAGTTATAAAATTATAAAGAAATTAAATTTCATAAATTAGCTAGCTATGCTAGTAATAGCTACTATATTAAGAAAATTCTGATTGAAAGATGTCAGTGTCAATTGACATATTCGTAGTGTGTTATAATTTTACTCGAAATATAGGCTATTTTTGCTCGAAACTTTCTGTATGGAATTTGTATGAAATACATACAACTGTGGAAAGGTAATGTACATACGTACAAGAAATTTAGAATCTTTTGCAAGGAACTTTCTGTACGGATTTTATAGAAAATACATAGGCATTTACGAAAATTCTACCGGTAGATACCGCATCTACTGACTGTGTTCGAAAACACGAGTGGTAAAAAGTTACCGTGTTCAAAAATTCTACAATATGTATCCCATCTACCGGATTCATGAAGAATCTAATCTCAAAAAAGTAGTGATGCAACTGATGCAAAGCGAAGCGCGCGCGTTAAAAGTTTGTTAACTATATCAAATTTCTAACCTGTTTCAAATTTTCAAATTTTTTATAGCTTATGGATCTACCCTGTTTACCACTTGCATTCTTAAAATATCGATTCTGGTAGCTATAACCTTATAAACAGCTGTTTACCGGTAACAGTTCACCGGTAGAATTTTCGTAAATGCCTCATATAACTGACGGAAGGTAATGTACTGGCCACATCAGATTTTTTTAAATAGGCGATGTGCACATTTTGAGCCTCAGCGCCTCTAACGGCTACATTGACATTTTTGGTTACCGAATCAATTTTGACATTTCGAGAAAGTTAAACAATTTACAATTTTATTTTGAGTTTTTGCTATTGTGCATGAATATTATACATCATAGTATATTGAAATGAATAAAGAAAATATTTAAAATGCTATATATGTGTTGTGACAATCAAAAAAGTCAAAATACCAGCGAAGGTACTGTGGCAGAAAATATAATTTTTCTCATAATAAGTGTGATGTCTGTAAACCATTTTATCATATTTAAATTTATATTATAATTTATAATATTAGTTAAATGTTACAAAATGGACAATACATGGAAATTAAGATTAAAAAGTTGGAAAACTTGAATGATTGGAAAGAAGAAAATTTCTACATATCACGATATCTGTGTATGATGTTAGCATCTTTCTTTTATATTCGCAATAAATGGAGAAGATTCTTCATTGAAAATATACCAGGCTCTAAGTGGAATAAGTTGCACTAGCTCGGAAAAGAAAATACACGAAAAATACGAACAATGTGAATTTCTACCTTTAACATTAACATTACATGTACAAAATCTATAATAAATAGACGAATTATGCCAATTATACAATTTTAAGACAATTTTCTGCTTCTTGTATTATATCTTGTTCAAATATTAACATAAGAAACACGTTTTTATATAATTCATTATTGCAATCAGACGACCATTGTTGAAATTTTATTCATACGATAAGTATCTTTTACAATAAGAAAATATGTATACCTAAAAGAATTTTTCATATTAGTAGAAGAAGAAGATATCTGTTGAAAAGTTATTTTCTTATATATCTGTTCCTCATATAATCTTCTAGGAAATTTATGAAATTTGATACTTCAATCGGTAATTTTGTAAGAATTATTAGATCCACCACTGCATCATATAATATTTAACATCTTATCATTCGCATTTATTTCAAATATTTTATAAAATAGAAATTGCAAAATTATACTGACATAAAATATGTTTCAATGAGTAAACAATTTTGTCATTTTTGTCCGCTGTCGGCGCTGACTACTTTTGTACACACGGCCTATAGTCAGCCGGTATACGTTTTGGAGTATTCTGATCCAATTCAATATATTAATATAGTGTATTTATCTGTTTGTAGGTGCTAGTGTTGGAGATGGGGTGCGATGTCTGGTCGGCGGGCTGGTGGTGAGCCCGGCTCGCCCGGCGCGCGCAGGGCTGCCTCGAGCAACAGCCACATCGCCGCCATGCAGCTGTTCCACGAGCTCAAGCAGCAGTTCCCGGCGCTGCCCGACCACGCCGTCAGCGCCTGCATCGCCCAGCACTGCCACGACCCCACAATCTGCCACTCCCACCTCTCCCAGGCTGCTGTCCCTAGGGCTACGCCCTACCCCACCTTTCTCAGGAACACGGAATCTACCTCCCAAAGTGACAATCAGGACACTCCCAAAACAGACTTTAATTCCAGCGAAGACTTTAAATCAATCTCAGAAAACCGAGAAGAAGCAATTCTCGCCAAAAGTACACCACCACCCAAAAGGTCTTTCTTTTCTTCAAGCAATAAACAAACAGACTATAGAAGAATTAGTGACTCTAGTGAAGATCAATTTCCCGTCAAGACTTCAACAACAACGAAAAGATTTAGTGATTTCACATCAAGAGCAAGATCTGCCCTTTTCGGTTTAGTAGACATTAAAAAAAATAGCGAAACATCTCCAAAATCATCGTCCCCAAAAATGGACAGAAAACATACCGAAAGAGCAATTTCTCAAGGAAAATTTGAAGATAGTGACGAATTTAGTAAAAAATTAGACATAACATCTTCCCCAAGAATGGAAACATCTCCAAAATCAAGATCTTCTTTATCGTCTCCAAAAATTGACAGAAAAAATACCGAAACTGCAACATCACAAGGAAGATCTCCAAAATTAGCAGTTAGTAACGAATTTAGTAAAAAATTAGACTTAACACCTTCCCCAAGAATGGAAAGATCTTCGATGTCAGTGGACAAGCCGACTAATTTCGAATTTCCCGCGAAACCCCCTATCGAAATATCTCCCGGTTCAACTCGCAAACTTAAAAAATCTTCAGAGACCCAGACTGAATTCCCCCAGCCTTCTGTGAGTGCAGTGAGTGATCGGACATCCCCCCAATCGCCTTCGGAGGCGAAAGACTTTTCCCCGTTTTCGAAGCCCCCCATTTCCCCCCTAACGAGTAAGAGACCGCCTAAGGTGGCTATCGACGCGAGAATTAGCAAGGTGCCCGAAGAAAATGCGACGAATACAGGAGCTGTGAGGAAGACGCCTGTGAGACCAGCGACGTTGGATTTGCCGAATAAAACAAGTGATTGTGTTGAACCTGTAGGAGTGAACTTGTCGGTGAATGTGAATGTGGATGTGGAGCAAGGGCAGGGGCAAGGGACGAGGAGGCATAGCACTGTATTAGAGGTAAGTTATCTTATTTTTCTTGTAAGTAATAACTTTTAACAATTGATTTTAATAAAGTACGATCGAATAAAATAACCTACAATATCGTACGTATTGGGACCCGCAGAATCTGTTTGCGGCGCTGTAGGCACACCTGTCACAAAGCCAGTAGATATACTAAAGTACCGACATGGCGGCCATCTTGGCCTTAAAAAGCAACAGTAATGATTTTTCGTGTCGCTAGAGGCGCTTTTGTCGTAGGTGTAAATTCTCATTGTCAACTGTCAGATTATCTGTGGTGTGGTATTAAGCAATTTTTGTTGTGTTAGAGAAACTGAGAATTTGCAAAACAAGTATCCGCAAACTGTACGTACCTTATTCTGAGATTATTATACGAATGCATGTATATGTGTTATTACAGGGTTCTGTAATGTTGGCAATGTCATTGGTTATCTACAAAATGTTTCTGTAATAATAGAAAATGTTAATTTCAACAACACTATTCAAATTAAAAGTTCTTACTTCAGAATGCATTACATATTTCGATTAAATATCGGATCTTCCAATGTTTGTAAACCACTGATGACACCTCTCTTCAACATTTGATATGAAAAAAAAAATGTATTCTATTTTTATTATGATGACAATTAATTGTACAGCAACAAGGCAATATCAGTGGTAAATTCTCAGTTTATTTAATTTTTAACGTACCAAAATTAAAACTGGTGAATACCAATGTGACATTTGACACCTGCAACAGCAGCGCCTCTAGCGACACGAAAAATCATTACTGTTGCTTTTAAGACCAAGATGGCCGCCATGTCGGTACTTTAGTATATCTACTGGCTTTGACCTGTCATGGCGGCCAGTAGGACATGTTAAATTTGTTCACATTCTGGCCCAAAATATTGTAAACAGTTCAACTCAATACGATTTTTAAGTTTGTTCAGTCGAATCCTAATCATAGTTGAGCGGCAACAATTCGTAAATTTGGGTTTAATTACTACTTGTGGCGAAACTTGACTTATGGCAATGGGGACTTATACAATTCAAATTTTTCGAACGCCATCTAGAGAGTTAATAAGAAAATTCGGTGGCCAACTAGTGAGTAATAATAATAATAATTTGATTTTACCGTCTATGTCACTGTAATAAATAATTACAGTGTGATAAAAAAAATCCTGACTCGGAGTAGGCTATTAACAGAGAAACGTATGTCAGATCATTATTCAATTCAAAAGTCGTTGTCAAAATTGATCTTGAAATGTAATTGTAAGGAGAAAGATAATAAATAGGATACAGTATTCCCATTTCTAAAATAATAGGTCTGTTCGTTTCGCTACTTTGCGTCTACAGTTTACTGTAACACGAGGGGGGTCTCCTTCGAAAAAAGATGACTGCTACTACTTCTTCTGTGTCTGATGATTACTGCTTACTGTTTCTTCTAACTGTTGCACTTACTCCAACGATGATACACTGATGACTGCTTGTCCAACGAGGATTTCGTGAGAAGGACTTCTTGAGACGGAGAACACGCATACAGTTCACTTTTACACTTTACACTGATGAACACTACGGACATTTATACTAATACAACTATAACTAACACAACTAATAAGTTACATTCTGTAAACCAGCGGGCGGGCGTCGCCCCAAAACTAACACTACATGTTCAAAAACAAAACACGTCTGTCCGACGCGACGAACCCCATGGCTCTCTAAACTCGACTTTTACATGTTAACTCTGACGAGTATCTAATCCGACTATCTTAAAACAAAACGCTATTTCCAGGACAGGATTATCTTAGGGGTACGGGATGCATAGACAAGGGCATTCCAAAGTCACGCACGTATACATAATAATTTCTAGACTAATGATAAACAAATAAATGTCGTGACTGTCATAATACAATATGAATTTCTAAATTGAATTTTGACATTTATAACTTAAACAGTTAAACAGAGTTAAAATATGATTATCGAAACTATAATTTAGAAGAGTTTATAAACAGTTATTTATCTGTTATTGCACTTACCCTCTTCTTATTACATTACTGCCGCCTTCATACAAAGTATTTGGGCGCGGCAATAAACCGTAGACGCAAGGTAGCGAAAAGAACAAACCTATTATTCAAGATGAAAAGCTTTAATTTTTTTTAGATAACATTTAATTAAATACTTTTAAATCTGCAGCTGACTTTAAGCAATATGACATCTGGTGCCATTTTCGGAACTATCGTTGATTGTGTAAGATAATGTTATGTGACATTAGTTTGGTTGTATAAACATTAATTTTATCCATTCTATTTATTTTACTTAATTTTAGAAATGCAGTACTTTTTAATAATACACATTTAAGTACAAAAGAAATTATTAAATGTCAATTTATCTCAATTCCGTGAGTTGAAGTAAATTCCACTATGGCGCTGCGAGCTTAAAGTCAATAGGGCGCGAGCAGACAAGTGATTCGAGCGACCTTGAAGTGCTTGAAATCAGCTGATTTGTGTGCGCTTGTCATTTTGACAAGAACAATGTCACGTTGACAAGAACAATGTTTTGACTTATTTAAATTTTGAACTGTTGAAAAGTTATTATTTTTAATTTCATGTGTTTTACTGTCTGAAGATTGTATAATAATAACATTTTAGAAGTTGAAAATCAAAATAAGTCAAAACATTGGTCTTGTCAAAATGACATCGTTGTTGTCAAAATGACATGCGCACACAAATCAGCTGATTCCAAGCACGTCAAAGACGTCAAATTTTAACTATCTTAAATAAAAAGATGAAAATATACATAAATTAATGAGTATTAGTAAAAAAAAATGTTTCAATATTGATTAGGTCGCAAACTACAAGCGATTAAAGTTGATTACTAATTAGGTATGACGCGTTAGGTCCTAAGAATTTGATTGGTCGCCTGATTTTAAAACCGAGATTCGCGCGTCTGCTGCGGTTACCTTTAAAAGATTATGAATTTGTTTAATTATAATATCTACGAATATTAACAATAATAATGTATTTATAATTAAATCAATTTATAATATGTTTTAATTAAATTAATAATATTAATTAATTAAACAAACAAACAAAAACTAGCGCCATCCGCCGTCATACACTGTGTCATAATATTGTCAAACTGTTTCAATGTTCTATAATTTATTAAGAAAAAAATACTTATTATTTATGTTATTTATGCTTAATAATAATTTCTTCGTGAATATAACGTATAAGTTTTTATATAAAAATATTTCAGCTATGCAAACATGAAAAAATCTGTTTTCTCTAGAACTAACAGTTTGTCGACCACTGGAAGTACCAGCTACGTCACGCAAGAAATTCTTAACTTAAAAAATTCATATCTCGCTTATTACGTAAAATTTTTAAGTCGCGTTCGCACTAATATTCTTATTTCATTCTGTTCTTACAGAAAAAAAATTAAAACAAAAATAGTATAGGACCCTATTGCCTATTGACATACGTTTCTTTGTTCATAGCCTACTCCGAGTTATAGGATTTTTTTTAACACACTGTAGATATATGTCATTATTGTTTGTAGTGTCTTAGAAAGTAATGACATCATTTATGTATATCTATTATACCACTTAAATTACGTAGACATACATTAAATATTCTTTCTCTTTCTGCTGTATAAAGAGTTGTGTATTCTTTTTTCGAACAAATGACCTTGAATAGTCCAATATATACGATATTTATGAAAGGTTAATAATAATTTCCTGTAAATAATACGATAAGTTTGATACATAAATAATATTTTCATTGTACAATATATATGTACATAATGCAATTAAATTCTTTATTTCGTAAACAAATATGAGACAGGAATTCGATCTATTTTTTGACACTTGTTATTTGTGTTTAATTTATATCCTGCTTATTCAGGTTATCAGTCCAGTTTTCTACAAAGAATTCAGAGTTTTTTTTGTATTTGAATAATCACTGAGATTATTTTCTTGCATATAACGAATGAACCACGCATTTTTTCACAACGAAAATATCTATAGTCTATTCACGTTAGCGAGAGAATTTGGAACTAACAAGACAAGTTGTTCTTTTGGTCGGATTTGGATAATTTTCGAACCGAATACGAATGCAGTAACTTTTGCTTACTTTAATCTAATGCAAACTATTACTGAGTTTACATGCAGTTTTGAAAACGTTTTTAAAACATTTTTAGTTTTGAAAACACCAATATACAGTGTCAAAACCAACGACCACAAATATACTATACTAGACAAAACATGCCCTATACCTCACTATTGTTTGTCGGCTGGACAGAAAGAGACAACTAGAGATAGAGATATATAAAGTCTACTCTAAAGTTTGTCGAGAGATGTCTCTACGGTCCTTATAATGTATTTGTGACATTTTGCTCCTTTGTTTGGAAGTTGTGAAGTCGTTCGAGCCTCGATTTCAAATTCAGTCAGAATTTGGTTTTCCCTGCTCCATACCAATAAAATTTGTTGTTCCAATAAATAAAAAAGTCTGTAATACCAAATTTTGGATTATATTTTATTGTTTTTCCTCGAAAATCTGTTAAGGGCTCCAAATTAAGTACCACTTCCGGTTTATCATATAGCTATAGTCAAAACCTAATGTTTCAAATTATACACGTGTTTTAAATACCAAATTTGAGAAGTTTTGGATCATGTTTTAATATATTTTTTCAAGAAAATCTGTTTATAGCTTCCTGTAAAGTAGTATTTTCGGTTTATCAATTTTAGAAAACATCTAATATGTCGTTCTCATTAATATGAAAGTCTTAAATACCAAATTTGAAAAGTTTTTGATTGTATCAATTTATTTTTCACAAAAATCTGTTCAGAGCTTCAAGTAAAGTATCACTTCCGGTTTATCAATTTTAGCCAAAATATAATATGTTGCTTCCCGTTATATAAAAATCTTAAATACTAAATTTCACAAGTTTTGGAATATATCATAATATATTTTTCACAAAAATCTGTTTAGAGCTCCAAGTAAAGTATCATTTCCGATTTATCAATTTTAGTAAAAATCTAACATGTCATTCTTATTAATAATATGAAAGTCTTAAATACCAAATTCAGAGCTTCAAATAAAGTATCACTTCCGGATTATCAATTGTATCTAAAATCTAATATGTTGTTCGCCTTCATATAAAAGTCGTGAATACTAAATTTGACAAGTTTTGGAGTATATCAATATATTTTTCACGAGAATCTGTTCAGAGCTTCAAGTAAAATATCACTTCTGGTTGATTAATTTGTGCCAAAATCTAATATGTTGTTTCCCATGATAAAAAAGTCTTAAATACTAAAATTGAAAAGTTTTGGACTATATTTTAATATAGTTTTTCATTAAAAACTGTTCAAGTAAAGTATCACTTCCATTTATCCAATTTTACCCAAAATCTAATCAACTCGTTATATGAATGCAGGAAGCTTAAATACGTAAAATAGATATATTTGGAAGTTTGTTATAAGAATCGAATTTTTGGCACGATTACATTACCTATCTCCCTTACCTACGGTATGACTGGAGCTAATAAATCATTATATGTTAATATTTTCGATTGACCTTCTGACCTGCTTAAAATATTTCAGTTCTAGAAAAGTATTACAGTGCAAATTTTTGTTTGATTTTTGAACTAATACTTGGCACATTAACACTACCAAATGTAATTATGCCATGTTTTGTATAGTTTACAACTTATGTTCTTAACTGTCAAGTTCAAGAACTCATGTCATTGACAAAATTAGACGCACTTTTTTCTTTGCCAGATAAAAATATTGCTGCAGTTTGCAATTGGTATTGCAGTAGTTTAACAGCTACATTGTTAAAAAATGGTAAATTATTTAAAAACTAACAATTGTGTTTATATATTATTTATTTAAACTTATGTAAGGTCTTATAAATATGCTTTATTTATTAAACAAAATAATGTAAGCAATTTTCAAATTGTAAACATATAATAAATCTTCATTATTATTAAGTTTTTTGCCTCATGGTTTGATTTGCTTTCATAATTTAAATATTTATAACTGAAAATAAACAATAAGTACACCAGACCAAAACATTAAATTTGTTTTATAATATTTAGACACCTTTACACATGAAAATGAAAGATTATGTTGTATTAATATGTTGTAATATAGTTGGAGGAAGCAATCTATGAAACTAACTTATGCAGGGTTGACAACCTTTTATGGTTTTGGGAATCTTTGTGGTCAGGACTCATAAATTATTCACACTTGAAGGCATCACTTTTAATGTAAGTAATGGGCCTTATTAAAAAAAATCATACTGAATTTTTTAAATTTTGTAAATTGAAACTATATAATAAATAAGATAATAAAACAAAATCCCAGGGTTTCCACATATTCACAATTTTATAAAATTCAACTGAAACAAGAACAGAAACGACGTTTCGTTTTGATGACTCTTTCAACACTGATTAAAGGTTTTTGCATGTACCTCAAAAGAAAATTTCCAAAAACTGTTTGTATTTAAAAGTTACGTTTGGATTTATTGTAATCCCTAAAATATTTTAATCTCTTTTCAATTTATAAATTGATGTTAGAAGAAGCATCTTGAACGGAAATTTCGGGTACGATCCAGGACAGAAAAATCTACCTGGCTCCAGGAACCCTTACCGCAAGTGCCATAAAACTTTATAACGGCCAATTGGCAGATTTTATAATGAGTTTCATAGATCGCTTCCTCCATCTATACTATAATATACTTAGTTTTTTATTAATTATTTTATTAAATTGCTTATTATCCATGCATACGGGTTTATCTAATTATTGGCCGCGAAAGTTATTTTTTACATATATTTATATATTTTTTGTGTGTTGAAATAGATCAATTTATGTATCTCCAATGGGCTACCTATAAAATAATTATAAAAAATTTGGGGAGGGATATGTGACGTCAACATGGTAACTATAGCTACTAGAGAAATCACAGCTGACTCGTTCACCATTTTGGAGCCACTTAAATCATTCAATATTAGTGATTAATCATAGAAATTATCCATAATGACGGGTTGTTCTGCTTCAAATTGTGCAAATCATTTGAAAAATGGTTATAATTTTTGCAGGTACTTATGCGATACATATATTTTTCTCTAACCTCAAAAATCTTAACGAACCGTATTTTTTCTTGTTTTATTATTGCAAAGTTATATTTGATTATGTAAAATAGTTACTATATAAACTTATAAGAAATGCACTTTTATTTCAAAATTCACTGCGTTTATTTTGGCACCAATATGGCGGACGAGTCATCTATGTATGGACCTTTTACATCAAAAGAGAGAGATAGACAAAAATAACATATATGTAGTGCGCAGTAGGTTGTTTGCGTTTTGAGGAGGCCAGTTACATTTCAAATAAAATTACAAATGGCGGAAAGTACAAACACTGGCAAAAACTTAACTTTTTAAATAAATTCACACAAAGCGTTTGTGATTAATATTTTAAAACAAAAGGAAGAGGAGATGGGAATCAGAAAAAGTGGTTTTTTGTTGTGAACAATTGACCGAAGAAATATTTTTTTCTTCAAGCGTATTATAATATACATATTATGCTACTGTATACACACTATAGAAGGTATTCATTGTCTTACTAGTACAAAAATGTTGTTATTGTTGTACTAGTAAAAAAATGTTAGTGTCTTAGTTCACCGCTGGCGGCGGCAGTCGTCACAGCAACACTGATTATATTGAAAATTGTTATTTGATAGTTGTATCGTTTTTGTTTTGTAGTGTACACAGCCAGCTGTGGCTGAAATTGCAAACACTACAATTTAAAAATTCCAAAAAAAATGTCAAATAAATCTTTGAAACACTTGAAGAAAAAATAATATATGTCATTCAGAGTAGAACGCCCTTTTTGTGTTTTACCCAGCTTGCCTAGCCTCGGCTAGCGCCTCGGCCGCAATAACTGGGTTCAACACAAAAAGACCGCTTTCTACTCCTAATAACATAATATACTATTGTGATATATTCATGGACTTCATCGGGATAAAAGTCTTTCTTCTGTACTTAATAATTGTGTCTATAATACTCATAGTAACATTTATTTCTTCCGAGTTGTATTTCTAACCTCTCTTTCTCTAGGTAACTCCCGAACCAACATGGCTCCACCAAACACCCCCCTCGCCTCGCAGCTTCACCTCCGTAAACCTAACCCTTCGAACGCCGACCACGCCACCGCAGGGCCCCATCAACATCTGTTCATCCCCTGCGAGTTTCACGTACACCACGAACTCATGGGACCGACGTCAGGGTCTGCAGTCGCGTCTGCAGATTACGGTGGGCCCTGCGGCTGGCGTGGGAAGTGTCTCCGCGGTTAGGACTCGACCTAGAAGTTGTTATCAGGAGGAGGAGGGAACGAGGGGGAAGGTGAGGGCGGAGAGTATGCCGGATTTGTGCCAGGTGGAGGAAAGTACGAATCGAGGTGAGGAATTGTTGTTTTAAGAAGAATTAATTAGTTTTATTTTTATTGATAATATTAATATAATATTAATTGATTAGTGAAAGACAGATACCAAGTTTATATTTTTAAAATAGACCTTTTCAATTTAAGAGCTATCTTCTTCTATCTCTGCACATAGTAAGTAAAATGGCGCCTAAATTTGGCAGCTGGGAATCAAACGAAACGTCAAAAATATTGCAGTCACTATAGGCGATTTCGGGCGACAACCGTTCACTTGCGGTATGTTGCGTTCAGGTGCGTTCACACATTCGGGCGCTAGGAACAACATACCCGGTATGCTTGGATCAGTGCTCACATCTGAACGGGTTTGCTAGTCGGGTCAGCTCTCTGTTCACTATTTCTATCTCTTTTTATCATGTATTTTTTTGAAATGTCAAAAGTCAAAACAGTCGGAGTCGTGGTCTTATATCAAACAGAGTGACATTATTTTCGTTGACTCTTTTTTGGACAAATATGGAAAAAAACTATCTTTCTCCGTTAATGCATTTTAATTGTCAGACACTATTTTTGACAGTATTAAATGTCGCAGAATATACATAACCTCCAAGCACGGTGTCAACAAGTGAACCTTTGATTTTTGGCGCCACCACTGACCATAGCATACCGCAAGTGACCGTAACTGATCCTAAGAAGTGAACGGGTATGTCGCCCGAAATCACCTTATAATATCTCTTGAAATCGAAAAATTGTGAAAATGAAAGTAATATTTATTTTTATAGGTTATGTTTACATATCTGTCACTCTGACAGTCAATGTTGCTAATCTCTAACATTGAAGTTATTGTAAAGAGCACTCTAAATTATAGGCGCTGCAGTGCTCCCTTAAATGCTAAAGTTATATTATGAAAACGAAATAACTTTAATTTTAATTTAAAATGTTAATAGTACATTAAAACACAAGTATCATAAGGCAATCTGTCCTTTATAAAACTCGCCTGGCGGCTCGTTTTCCAAACTTGTACTCATACGTTAACAGGCCTTATGATACATGTTTTTTATACTATTTTTTCTATTGAGGTAATTTTACATTAGATTTTTTTTAAAAGGACTTGTCAAAAATATGCCTTGCTATTTTTTTGTCAGTTATGTTGGTAGCGCTTCCCGCTAACATTTGAAATTTCACATTTTGCCAGTTTGTGTATTGTGTGATTCTGATTGATTGTTTACATTAAAACATTGTATGAAGCATTATATAATTATTGAAGAGGAAAACCAATACTTACAATGTACTCCACCGGTTTATTAATGAACCATCTGATTTGACATATCTTGTAATAAAGGTGAATTTATCAAATAACGAATCGGGATCGCTGGTTCGTGTTACTTATTATCATAAATAAAACTCTTTAAATAATGAAATACTTCAATGACAATTTATTGATCTACACTTTTACATTCCACCATTTTATCAACGCCGACTGCTCAGTTGCAGACATAACAGCAACAACTGTTCTTACACTCTTTAATACAAAACATATGGTGTATTTGAATATGGCACTTATGTCTAAATCATATTTAAAAATTTAATATTCGACAGTTCGCTTCGACGTGGAACTGGAAATCATGGATCGTAAAATTTTCATATTTGCTTGCAATTAGCCACAAATTGAGTTGACAGTGACAGCTGAAAATTGCAATATTACCATAAAATTAAATTGTAATAAATAAAACTTACCGTTTAAATTGTTTTGACAATGTAAATCTGAGCGCATTTTACTGTTTTCCTAATTTTTTAGTTGAAAGATTTTAACTTCACAGTATCTTCTTTCTGAACTAACACAGCTATAGCTATAAACTTCTCTTCTTTCTAGTCCTATAACATAAAAAACAATAATTAGAAGTAATATTTCAACATAAACAACTTACCATTTTGAGGTTATATGTAATTCATCTGTCTTGGTAATGACTACCACCTCTAGAATACGAAAGGCGCCAAAAACAGTAGGTACGTTTATAGATCTTCTAAACGTCGTGTTTTCAGTGATAAACAGTGCTTTTTTTTATAGACTCATAAGAACACCGAAATAGAAAAAATGTATTTGTGAATGATCTTGAAATATTATGTATTTTTAATAACTACGAAACGTCGTTATTGTCACTTTTATGTAAGTAGTATATTTTGGTAGAAAATATTTTGATTTTGAAATGGTCACTGCTGGATTAATCATATCATAATATTTACATAAATTTCAAATTTTTACAAAATTGATGCTGACCAGAGAGAAACTTTGTAATAATATATGAGTCAATTTGGAATTTGACTTTCAAAATATATTTTTAGTATTTCTAAGAAATAGTGTATCACCCCTAGTAAAAATTTACAATCAAAACAAACATTTCATTAAGTGTTCAAGTGTGTGCTTTTCTTGGAAAATATTTTCAATATTTATCATAAAATGAATACCATAACATATAAAATTTCTTTGAGATCTCAATATCAGAATCCAGTATAATCTTCAGAGTCAGACCTCTTCATCAAATAGAATGATTTTTTTTTACTGAACCATTGACATAAGAGGTTGTTTATACAAATATAAACTAAGGATATAAGAAATCTAGTTTCACAACAATGATAGAGTTCCATTATCTTCAATGCGATACAGTTTTTTAATACCTTGCCTCATTTCTTTCTGGACGATATTAAATATACATCCCGGATCGTCAGAAATATTATTGTATTACTCAATGAGCCTGTTTCACATTTTGCAAAAAGTATTTTAAATGAAAGTTTATGCAATATTTTTCTTATTATTAATTATTTTTTTTAATAATTTGTTATTATTTTCGTAAATAATTAAATACGAATACTGGCGCCAAAAATAGTCATGAAAAACAACCCCCCACTCCTGTGTTGTAGAAGCACATACATTACGTCATTCACAGCCAATAGAAAGATAGTTTTTCCATCACCTGCATTTATTTTTGTTATTTAGATAAATAAACGTCGGCGACAGTTTGTCACATGTTAATAACAAACTTCTAATTTGACATTTGACGCAGACATTTTCTATTATAAATGAGTAATAATGGCTAATACAGAATACACTGAAGCTAAATCGGACAGTTTACCGAATATCGAAAGCTGGATGATGGCTGAATTTATATCAGAAAACGACTGTTTTATTGTTGCCGAAATAAGGTGTGTTAAAAAGTTAAGGTAAAATAAAATGTAAAAACCTAACCATCAGCTCTTCGACCTATTGTTTCCAGCCACAATTTTCTTTTCTTCGCATCTTTTGGCATATTTATAAATTCAATAGTAGGTTTGTTCCTAGCGCATTTTTGCAAGAAGGCACAATACGATACTGTAAATTACTTATTTTATATTGAATTTTGTATTATCTAGCACGAACCAAACTCAAAAATTTGACACTTGTTTGACAACTTTGACAATATATTTATCATAACGATCATAACACTTGTAACAAAACACAAAGAATTGACACTACAAGGGACCAATTGGAGTCGATAAAGATGTATGTGTTGTGACGTCACATTCTGTTTCAGATCACGTGAATTTTTCAAAGTATCCAAATTTCAAAAATTAATTGTAAAATATCTAATGGATATTTGGTGATATTTTCATATTTGATGCTATTTCAATAATGATATCTTTTTAAATTTAATACTTAGAAGGCATATAATTTTTTTTGCAACAGCTCTATTAATAGCGATTAAGATGAAAAAAATCTGATGTGGCCAACACCAAACCAGCCGCTATTTAATTTTTATTAATTTAAATATATATACTTACGTATTTAGTTATTGCGGAAACTGTATTAAGATCCATTCCATATAACTAGGGTTCTATTTACTATTTTCTTTTTAAAACGTTACTGTTATTAATTTGAAATGATTAGTTCTTTGACAGTGATATTTATCTGTAAGTTACATACATTTAAATTATGAACTGTGTAACCAAGGAGTTTTTCTTGTTTAAAGCGTAGGCTCCGGGATTAAATTTATAGATAATTTTATAAATTTATCCATAAAATATATAGAAAAAGTATTAATGCAAATCTGTAGAAAATTTAATAATCTTCAATTTTTATAATAACATTAATCTCGAAAAAATAACATTTAAAGGTATTTTTCGAAGAAAAACTATTTTGAGCTTCTAGTAAAGTGCCATTTCCGGTTATCCGATTTACACCAAAATCTAATGGGCTCTTTCCATTACAGAAAAAATTCGAAATACACACACAGACATCATCGTGAAAATGTTAAAATTGGATTCTAGGGACCTTAAAACGTGGTCATTTAGCAAAATCTCGATATGCGATTTTTAGCATGATCCCTATACCTCCCTTACCAGGGTAGCGGGAGATAATTTTTTTTTTTAATAATTACTTTGAGAGATAAGGTTTGTTGTTAGTGTCACTGTGACGTCACATTAGTGCTACCTTTCTCTCGCTGCCTACTATATAGCTTGTGCGAGAGATAGATATAACAATAAATGTCGCCGTGACGTCATATTAACATTAAAAATCAAATGCATTTAATTAAAAACAATTAAAGACTTTTTAATACTACAAATTGCTTCAAAATAAATAGAATTTTCATTTAAAATAATAAAAAAATCAGAGTACAGGATCCAATTAAACATCCTCGATGAATCTGGCACACGGCGTGTAATTATGATTATTTTCCCTGGTGCGGTTATTAATTGTGAGGAAAAGCAGTGTTTCATATCTGGATGTCAGCGGTCCGAAGCCACTAGACGTGTGTACGAATTGATGTGGACGCGAAACCAGAAATATCACTTTGACTAAATTGTAGGAATACCTGCAGAAGTATTTCCTACATTATTTCGCCAAGCAGGTTATACATATTATACACAGATCACACTACACTACAATCTAAATAGATCAACACATTTCTGAAAAATAAAATTGCTAACAGTACGGATCCTCGATTTTGTAACTTGAAATTCTAGGGCTGTTGCAAGAATTTTTATATGACTTCTAAGTACTAAATTTTTTTTAAAATATTGTTCTTTAAAGAGCCTCAAATTTGAAAATATCACGAAATATCCATTAGATATTTTACAATTAATTATTGAAAATTGTTTAATATTTTTGTGTTTTAATATTCTATTACTTCTATGACTCCTACTGTGAATAAAGCATAACTACTTCTTGAAAGCCAAAAGGTCAGATAGCGGCGGATCAGTTGTCACTAAATCTGCCTTAGAAGCTGTTGCAATTAGGGCTGTACGATCTTAGAAATTTGAATTCGATTTTCGATCTTTTGCTAAAATCGATTTATCGCGATTGATCGATCAATATTGAAGAATCGATGTTTTTACCTTCCGTCACCTGTTGTTTTAGGGTCCCTGGAATACGATTTTATTACTTTTACGATGATGTCTGTATGTATGTGTGTGTGTGTGTGTGTGTGTGTGTGTGTGTGTGTGTGTGTGTGTGTGTGTGTGTGTGTGTGTGTGTGTGTGTGTGTGTGTGTGTGTGTGTGTGTGTGTGTGTGTGTGTGTGTGTGTGTGTGTGTGTGTGTGTGTGACAAAAAATTCGTCTGCGATAACTCTAATACTACAATTCCAAAAATTATAATTCTTTCGTATTTCTCTTCGTTACATCCATATGAAGAGCTGATTAGATTTTGGTTATAATTGGTCAACCGGAAGTACCCACATTTGGAGGTTTTAACAATTTTTCTTGAAAAAACAATGTGAAATATCATTTTTTCATATTTAATGTTATTATAAATATTAAAAAAATATTTTATTCTCTATATGATTTGACTGCATTTTATACTTCATATTAAATGGATATAGAGTTTAAAAATTATAAGGAAATTAAATATCATAAATTAGCCAGCTATGCTATAACTATGGAAACAGCTACTGTGTAAAGAGAATTCTTATTGAAAGTAGATGTAAGTGTCAAGTGCAATTGATATAGTATGTTTGTGTTATAATTTTACTGGAAATATAGAATCTTTTTCTAGATTCTTTCTCTATGGAATTTGTATAAAATACATACATCTGCCGGAATATAATGTACAAGAAATAGAATCTATTGCAAGGAACTATCTGTATGAAATTTGTACAAAATACATAGAATTGACGGAAGGTAATGTGCTGGCCACATCAGATTTTTTAATATGAAATCGAAATACTATATAAAAAAATCGATTGTAATAAATGATCAAAAATCAATTTTTATAAAAAATCACAATATCGATTTCATTAAAAAATCAATTTTTATTGATATGAAATTTCTACAAAGCATACGCACGCCTACCGCGCGTGAAACGCCAAATGCTGGTGAAATCAAGAGGTTTTTTTATCTATCTTGGATTAAATCTTACAAAAAAACATCTTTCAGAATCAAAAAGATCGATATCTTTTAGAAAGATCGATTTTCCGGAATTCGAATAAATGTATATTTTTTTAAATGATCGATCTTTTTGGAAAAAATCGATTTATCAATAAAACAATCTATTTGAAAAAAATCAATTCTTCAATTAAACGATGTTTTGAAAATAAAAGATCAAACCGATTTAAAAAAAAATCTGATGTGGCCAGCACATTACCTTCCGTCAGTTCTATGTATTTTGTATAAATGTCATACAGAAAGTTCCTTGCAAAAGATTATATTTCTTGTACATTACCTTAAGGCAGTTGTATGTATTTTATACAAATTCCATACAGAAAGCAAAAGATCCTATATTTCCAGTAAAATTATAACACATACATACTGTCAACTGCACTTGACACTGACACCTTTCAATCAGAATTTTCTTAATACATCAGCTGTTTCCAGAGTTACAGCGGTTACAGCATAGTTAGCTAATATATGATATTAAATTTCTTTATAATTTTTTAACTCTATATCCATTTGATATGAAATATAAAATGCATTCAAATCGCATAGAGAATAAAATATTCTTTAATATTTATAATAACATCAAATGTGAGAAAAATGATATTAACATCGTTTTTTCACGAAAAACTGTTAAAATCTTCAAATGAGGGTACTTCCGGTTGACCAATTCTAACCAAAATCTAATCAGCTCTTAACATGGATGTAACGAAGAGGAATACGGAAGAATTATAATTTTTTGAATTGTAGTATGGAAGTTATCGTAGACGAAAATTTTGTTACACACACAGACACACATACACACCCACACACACACACATACAGACATCATTGTAAAAATAGTAAAATCGTGTTCTAGGGACCCTAAAACGTGCTTATTCATCAAAAACTCACCACCGAATTTTTTGACCAAAGACAATACCTTCCTTACCTAAAGGTGACGGAAGGTAAAAAGATTGATCAATTGATCTTTTTCGCAGTCCGAGTTGCAATGGATAAGATAGGACGACACTTGTGAAAAGTTGATTAACACTCCCAGTAATGGGTGTAAAATTTGGTAATTTACATGTATTTATATTTTGCTCTAAATATATAATATTTATTTTTAAATAATTATAATTTTTCTTTGACATAAGTCAAAAGTAAAATGATTTATTATTTGGATCTAGTCCTGCAATTTAAAAATGTTTTTCTCATAACATTTAACACAGGTGCGAAACAATAAAAGTAGATGTATTTTGGTAACAAAAAAAATGTCCGAGTTAAAGAAATGAATCCAATATACGTCGAAATAAATAAGAAAATCTGCATTAACTGTCTCTTTTCGATATGCAGTACGAGCAGAATAGAAGGCAACTCGAGTTATATTTAACTCGAAACACCTACGTTAAGCAATGATCTCGTTATTTTGGTCGTTTCTAATTGTCTGACAGATCTGCACGTGTTGTCAGACTTGATTGGCACATTCGAATCATACGAACAAAGTTTCACTTCACTAATTATTTTTTCAAAGAATATCTGGGGCATGAATCTGAAGAATTTTTGCGCTTTATTAACTCTGAGATTTACTGGTATTTTTAAAGAATCTGAATGAAGTTCTATATTTTATCTGCTGGTTTCTTTTTAAAATAAGATTTTAAAATATTCAGCAATGTACAATACTTAAAAACATGTGCGGTAATTTTTTAATTTAATATTTTTATGTACAATACAAATACGTGAAAGTGGAAGAGATGATTTACTTCAACTTATTGAGACTTATTAATCTCGTAATAGAAACTAGCTATACTTTTGATTACGAGATAAATTTCAAAAGTTAATAATAATAATTTTTATATGGGTGTCATATTAGAAAATTACAGTAAATATGTCAAAGCCAACTGTAACATCGATAAATAATAATTTTTCTTCAAGCGTATTATAATATTCATATTATGCTACTGTATACACACTATAGAAGATATTCATTGTCTTACTATACAGTGTCCCACACTCTATGTTCAGTATAGGGTCTTATGGAGTACCATGTTGCCATATTTACCTGTTGTAAGTCTACAAGATAGAAAGAGCAAAATAGATGCCCAAAAAGAGATGAAATATTCTGGGTACTTCATTGAATGTATTTATGACTGGTGTACTTTCAGTGTATCTAAACAGGTGGGTGAAAAGAAAAAATAAATAAATAATAAACTGGTCAGTTTTAATTATTAAGCATTATTTTTTTATTTAATTTATATCTTCTTATTTGATAATTTACTAATATTAGACTTTATAGAAATACTGCATATATTTTACATATTTCTTTATTCTTTCTTTATAATCTCCAATTTGAATTTATAATATTTTAATATTCTAATCTCTAATGCATTTGATCAAGATTAGTATGCCAGGCGATTTTAAAATATGGTATTGAAATATTACTTATTACAGGTACAAATAGCTTCAGCATGTTTTTTACACCCCGATTCCAACGCATCTTTTCGCGGCCGTGTATTTAAAACTATTTAGAACTGCAGACAAATTTCGGGGGAATGGTGAATACAATAAGCCCTTGGGTAAATAACAGACCCTTATAAAACTTAAATTGTACAGTGTTAACTAATTTTCGTATAGCAATGAAAATTATTGGGATCATGGTACAGAAAACGCACATAAGAATAACATTGGCTATCTCCGCCACACTGAACATAGAGTGTGGGACACTGTATAGTACAAAAATGCTGTTATTGTTGTACTAGTAAAAAAATGTTAGTGTCATAGCTCACCGCTGGCGGCGGCAGTCGTCACAGCAACACATATTATATTGAAAATTGTTATATGACATTTGTATCGTTTTTGTTTTGTAGTGTACACAGCCGGCTTTGACTGAAATTGCAAACACTACAATTAAAAAATTCCAAAAAAAAAATGTCAAAAAAATCTTTGAAACACTTGAAGAAAAAATAGTATATGTCATTCGGAGTAGAACGCCCTTTTTGTGTTTTACCCAGCTTGCCTAGCCTCGGCTAGCGCCTCGGCCGCAATAGCTGGGTTCAACACAAAAAGACCGCTTTCTACTCCTAATAACATAATATACTATTGTGTACTAAGGGTACTATTGTTGCATGAGCATGAAGTCTGAAGCTCAATGCTGCAAGAGCGGCGTTGTCATTTTGTACTCTTGGTACATACAATATTTTTTGTCCAACTTGCCCAAAAAGTGACCGTTTGAATGCCTGTTTTGCGTGCATTTCTTTTCTTAACACTGCGAACAGGCCGTGCGCAAAGTTCCAAGCGCCCGCAAAACCCGGGTCGTTATATTAGTTTTTAAAATAAGTTTAAAAAACAAGTATAAGGACTCGAGTTTTGTGCGTTAGGTATTGTTTTTGACAGGATTAAAAAAAAATTCTTAAAAAATGAGTCTAATTTTCCACTCGGAAGATATCGTGTATCTTCGGGGTCCCGGCGCTCTGACCACTAGACACTTGTAAGTAAAAGAGCCATGCACGCGATGTGTCTGTTAAAAAATGAACCACTTTGCGCACGTAAAACAGGCACGAAAAAGGTCACTTTTTGGGCAAGCGGATAAAAAAAATTGCTAACCCAAAAATAATTGGTTAAGAATAATTTTGAGAACATTAATAACAGATATAGAACCAAAATAAACAAATGGTGGGTGATTTGTAATTGATTTTTTCATTTATTTCTTAATAATTTTCAATATTCACCCTAAAAAATAATAATTCAATAATTCATGTTTCATTCTTGTTTAAAACAAAAGAATGTAGACTTGTTATCATGGAAAAGCTTATAGGGCGCGAGGAGACACGTGACTCGATGGACCTTGACGTGCTTAGAATCAGCTGATTTGTGTGCGCATGTTATTTTGACAAGAACAATGTCACTTTGACAAGACCAATATTTTGACTTATTTTAATATTTAATTGTTGAGAAATTATTATTTTTAATTTCATGTGTTTTACTGCCTGAAAATTGTACATTAATAACATTTTAGCAGTTGAAAATTCAAATAAGTCAAAATATTAGTATCGTCAAAGTGACACTGTTCTTGTCAAAATGACATGCGCACACAAATCAGCTGATTCCAAGCACGTCAAGGATACCCGAGTCACGTGCTTAGAATCAGCTGATTTATATGCACATGTCATTTTGACAAGAACAATGTCATGTTGACAAGCCCAATGTTTTGACTTATTTTGATTTTTAATTGCATATACATATGCATATATTTTGTATATTACATACTCAGGGACTAAAGTGCATATTCAATTCCGTGGGTGAAGTTTATTTCCCGAGCCGAAGGTGAGAGAAATAATCACCTGAGGGATTGAATGCACTTTAGTCCTGTGGTATATACGCTATTTTTCGCACTCCCTTATCAAATGGAACCATATTAGTGTAAAAGAAATTAATCTCACAATTTGACAATACAAATTTCAAAAATTTAAACTCAACGCCTGCTCAAAATGTAGTGCAGATACTATAAGATGTTATGGAAATATCTTGTTTATTTTTACTTTAGTCCCCCAGGGATTTTTTTTTCATATTTAATCCCTCTGGGACCGAATTTGAACTTTAGTCCCTGAAATGAGCGATTAGAGTCGCACTTTTGTGATGATAAAATATTAACATTTTAGCAATTCAAAATCAAAGTAAGTCAAAACATTAGTCTTGTCAAATTGGCAATGTCTTTGTCAAAATGACGTGCGCACACAAATCAGCTGATCCCAAGCAAGTCAAGGTCGCTCGAGTCACGTATCTGCTCGCGCCCTAAAAAAAAAGAAAAAAGATGAGACTTTTTAACATATGTTAGGTACCCATTTAAAAAATCGTAAGTTTGTTTTATGTCTCGAGAATTATTAAGTTACAAAAAACAAAATTTGTTTAAACAATTTTTCTTTATCATATCATAATAAATAAGACGTGAGATATTTTCAAAATGAGCGAAAAACGAGTTTTTGCCTGTAGCTAACATATTCCTATAACTTGTCTCGAAAAGTTGGCCCTGGAATGTGCAAACTGTTTTGCTTTATTATAAAAAAATATAATATTCCTAAATCCGAAGTTCTCTTCGTGATATATTCCCGTATTCATTTGCTTCAGTATATCAGTAACTTTTAAAAACAACAAACATTTGAAAAAACTCCAATTTCCATTTCGGTCTGGCATCCATTTTTTATTTTGTCACCTGTTTCTACTCATTTCATGTGTTCCGCATGCGCGAACAACTGCACATCGGTTCCAAGACCACCTAAGTATATTTACTTACGCGTGTAGCGCGTGCACCCTTGCCCTTCAAAATCGCGACTATTTTTAGCGCCACCCTCGACTTACGCCTGCTAACGTCACCAACCGTGACGGCGATAAATCCACACTGTCGGTAATGTAGAATGCGAATTATGCACGCTAGAAAAATATTTGCCTGGTCGGTAAGGAAGGGAACAAGGAAATGAATAAGAAAGTTATTTTTGATTTGTTTGTGATGTTGATATAAGTTCCTGCCTTATTTGTAATTATTGTTCGTTTGTGTTACAATTTGTAATATGTAATAAACATTTAGATGAAGTTTACATTAACTGAAGTTTGTCACATGAAATGTAAATATTAATTATGTTAAAAAACACAAAACTAATAACTATGTATAACATTGTAATAATAATATCATATTTTCATTTAACAATACTTACAATATTAGTAATTCAATTAATATTTAATTTAATCAAAATACAAAACACATATTTCATTCGCGAGTAATTTAAGATAATAAATAATCCGAAATTAAATTCGAGTTATTTTCATTCCTACCTGTTTGTCGCATTTTATAACCTTGTTTTTAAATTTAGAAATTTAATTCGTGTTTACATTGTAAAACTTAATCATTATAATGCTTATTAATCAAGTGGTTTTTATCTATTTCGGCTTGTCACTCACTAAATTTTAGGTTACTAGTAATGTTAATTATTATTTTGTAATGGAATTATTTTATTTATTGTAATCAATTTTTTTTGGACGCTTCACGCAAGTACGTGTTTATTGTGAAAACTCATTACAAATGAGACTGAAATCGCTGCAACGCTAGGTGCTCGTTATACAGGGTGTAAATGAAATAAGTGCATTAAATTTAACCAGTAATGTAACTCGACGAGAGCAACAATATTTCTTAATAACTTTTAGATATTGAGTTAAAATTCTTTAAAGATTTGCTGCATATTTCGTTACCCGCCTATGGAGAACAAATGGCTGCTGCCGTATTCAAGTGGGATACAAACAGCTCAAAAATTGCCGGTTATTGGTTACACTTACAGTCACAGTAATTAATAAACGAATCAAGGGAAATAACATTATTATTAATTAATACGTAATAGTACAATTTTTAAAATAAAGAAATTTAAATTTTGGATAACAAAATTATAAAGTTGTGTATTAAACCAGTCTTTAATCACCTGTGAATGTAGGAAGACGTGGAGGAACGAGGGGAGGAAGAGCAAAAGCATAGTTATTAGGTTATGAGATGATTATTTATCGTCGACAAATCATAATAGTTTAAATACGTTATTCAAAACATGTAAGTACAAACTTTTGTCCATTTAAACGAGATACATGAGTACCAATAATTAGTCGTCCATTTATTGTTCCCGCTCAAACATTTTTTAATGAAAATTTTTACAGCATTTTCGTCTGTTGAAATGTGTATTGTGCATAATAAATACACCTTCCCAAGTAAATTCAGTCTCATTAATGAACATTATGAGCCATTCCCAAAATTGAAGTCTGTTATGTGCTGAAAACATAGAACTTTTTGCACATGTTATGGATATAACTGTTGCTTTTTTTAAAATTGTCATATGTGACACTCCGTATTGTGATGTGATAAAGATGTACAAGATTAACAAATGTGCGAATTTTAAGAACAGAATGATTTGGTGATGATTTGGAAACGCTCCGTGTAAATGCGTTGGCAACTCCATGACACTGTCTTTATGTCAACCGTGATGTCAAGTAAAATGTAGTACAGATACGAGTAAAAAAATAAATAAATAAACCATAGGTAAGTAATTACAATGTCTGTGTACTCGCATTTTGCCAGAATTTTACCTTATTAACAAGTTTATTACTAATGTCAAAATTTAATTGCAACAATTGACAGGACTATCAATTGCTAAAACAAAATTTTTCATAGCTATTGCTACTGCATTCAATTATCACAAAAATATTTGGAACGACTCGTCAATTTACGGGGTGGTAAAAATGCTAAAACTATATGCGATTTCGAGAAAAAGTTATTAAGAAATATTGTTGCTCTCGATGAGTTACATTACTGGTTAAATTTAATGCACTTATTTCATTTACACCCTGTATGCTGGGTCCTTCCGGCATCAACTGCATCAACAAAAAATAAAATCATAAGAGTTGAATACCGTAAATAGTTGATCACGAATAAAATATTTTTATTATTTCATATGTAAAATTTTATGCTGAATTCAATCGTATACAGGGTGGTGACTTGGATGACGCAGCATACGGGTTTTAATGGTTAAAATCTTGATGTGCAGTTATTTGCTTCCGTAATGCTTAAGTAAAATTGCATTTAAGTTTTTGCTTCAGAAAAAAATATTGCATCCGAATATGCTATTGTTTATAATTTTTCATTGTCCGGCACCGTAAAAATAGTCAAAAAGATTATAAAATTTTTGCAGAAATCATTGATGCCATTGAACAAAAATTTAAACAAAACGCAAACATTTGTCAATACTTAAAGAAATATTAAATTTCGTTCTCATCAAACTAGATTGTTGTAATCAACTATTATATTGTTGTCATCAACTACCTACAATAAAGAGTTTTCATTTTCCCTCGTTTTAAACAAAAGCGCAAACTTCTGTCAAATAGTATATTCCGTAACTTAGCCGCGGTGACCAAGGTTTTCGTTATGCGTTCCGTAATGTAACCAAAACATAATTTCAGGATCGCGGATCAATTTCGGATTGTGGTTCCTGAAAGTTTTGGTTACTTTTTCGTGACCACGACGACCACAAATATTTTGTGGTTGTTGTGGTCATGTTCTTGTTTCTTATAATATAATAAATAATATTGTATAAACATATAATTACTATTTAAGTTATTATAAGGATGGACAAAAGTTATGTTGTCACTTATTTCTAATGACGAGGTGGTTCCCTGCTTTACCGACACAAATTAACCAAGATGTTGAATCACAACCACTTTTCAGTGACCATAACCTGACCACTTGAACCATAACTAGGGTCGTAGTTAAGTTATGGAAAATTCTAATAGATAAACTTATTTTAAAAACGAGGAAAATGAAAAACCTTCATTGTTGTGTTGATGACAACAATCTAGTTTGACGAGAACGAAATTTAAGTAGTGACAGTTGTTTGCGTTGTTGTTTAAATTTTTTTCCATGGCATCAATGATTTTTACAAAAATGTTATTGTTTTCGACTATTTTTACAGTTCTGGAAATTGAAAAATTATAAACAGTAGCATATTCGGATGCAGTATTTTCTTCTGTAGCAAAAACCTAAATACAATTTTGCTCTAAAATAATTAGGGGAGCAAATAACTGCACACTAAGATTTTACCATTGAAATCCCTATGTTGCGTCGTCCAAGTCACCACCCTGTATACAAAAGTTCGATGTCTATACAAATCTACACCGTTTTAAATATCGACGTCAAATTTTGAAGAGAAGGTCTTTCAATTTCCGAACATGTAGAAGTAACGTTTGAAATTTTGTGTTT
The DNA here is from genome assembly GCA_963082715.1 of Harpalus rubripes. Taxonomy (NCBI): domain Eukaryota; kingdom Metazoa; phylum Arthropoda; class Insecta; order Coleoptera; family Carabidae; genus Harpalus; species Harpalus rubripes. The sequence goes on from OY720459.1 coordinate 49,411,142, forward strand.
TTCTTTTTTGGTATAATTAATTTTCAAAGTTTATATAAGAAAAATATCGGCGTTGGTTTCAAGAGCGTCCAAGAGCGGCGCTAGCATTGCTAATGACCGAAATTCGGGAGTATTTCGCAAGCACTCGCCCATAAATCAAAATAATGACATAATTAAACTTGAAAACACAAATGAAACATACTGATTACAACAATGATAATATTTGTTACAAAACAGTGGTGAGATAGTTTTAAGAAACCAGTAGAAGATTATCAAATATTTAAAATACAGAAAATTTATAATTTAATACCATTACCCGTACTGTTTGTCGCAAATATTTGCAACGGGCACAGCTAATGGTAAAATAAAAAATACAGCATTCAATTTGAAATAAGAAAGTTAGGGACAACTTCCGGTTAAACCGGATAAACCATTGTTACTACTTTATTAAGTTCTATTGCCGACTGAAATGTCCTATAAGAATCACTGCGTTCATTTAAGATGGCCGACTTGGTTGGTAATTTTCTGAAGTGTGATTGGCTGCCATTACCAATTCGGAGAGTTTGCAAGTTTACCGCTTGGTGGCTACGGGTTAATTTCAATAAAGAATAGTAAAAATATTTATACAGAGAATAAAAAAAAAACTGTAGTAATGGCCGAGTGTGTATATGTTTAGGAAAACGAAGAAAATAAATACTATTTATTGGACACTATAATAAAGTATTTTCAAATTAAATTTATATTATTTTAAAGTCGAACCTTTTCAATTTAAAGAGATAGAAGATATGCGCAATGGGGATCTGCGCAAAGTAAGAATAACTGAGATATATGGCGTTTGTTTCTAAAAAATTTAGACGTAAAATGTGAGAAAAACCTTTGACAGCTTTAAAAAACTTCTCGAAAGTAGTTACAAAAGCTTTTATTGGGGCTAAAATGTTTAACGATGAAAATTTTTACTGGAATTTTAATGACTGCAATATTTTTGACGTTTCGCTGACAGCCCAACTGGCAGTTGTTAGCGCCATTTTACTTACTATTTGTAGCGATAGAAAGAGAAAGCCGTTAAATTGAAAAGGTCTATTGTAATTTTTTTTATTGTTTTTTCTGTGAATCGTTATGGATTATTTTTGAGTAAAATACTTCATATAAAAGATGCGTTATGATTACTTTCACTACACATTTAGAAATTTAAACACATCACATTTTCATTAGTAAATTAACGTCTTAATGTGTTAACCACAGGGTATTTTTATCTAAAATTTATAAATAAGACAAATAAGATTAATATTATTTCCAATCCAAGAGATAGTTTTCCTGAATCATTTTGCGACCTTCGTTTATAGTGACTACAAGGTATACTTAATAATTTGCGATTAAATGCAGTGAACTAGAGCATTTTTTTAGTAAAAATATATTTGTTTTGGCAAGAGTACCTCGTAATCTATTATACGTTTTGACGTCAGTATTTATTTTGTTGCATAGTTTTACACAGTAACTAATCATTGTTTAATATTAAATATGATATCTATCAATCGTGTAAACATGAATACTAGACACATAAAATGACATTTGATAACTAATGTTGATCATAAACATGGTACCAGGTATGTTGCAATAAATCAATAAACTGTTATAAATAACTTGTTTTTATGTTATAGTTGTACTGCTGTCCCGACAGAAAGAAAGGAAAGAACAACTTCGGAATGAGTTAAAAGCCGGCAAGGAACGCCTACATTCAATACAAAAAGAAATCCAAGCCCTCAAATTAGAAAATACGCCTGATTTTAGAACAAGATTGAAGAAAGAAATTAAACATTTGCAGGCTCAATGTGAGCGGTTAACTCGAGAAGTTGATAGACATTCGGAAAGTAGAGGTTAGTAAATCTTCAATAAATAAAGAAGGAAGTGTGTACTGAAATTCCTAGACCCACAAAAAAAATAGTCGCACATGCACAGAAATGAACATAGATTTGTACAAGCAATGGGGGAGTTGAGTTATGTTGAAATGTAATGATTTTTTCACATTACTGCAATACTATACATGCAATATTACTATTAATGCAATAAAATAGTACATTAAAACACAAGTATCATAAGGCAATTTGTAAACGTACGAGTCCAAGTTTGGAAAACGAGCCGCTACTATTTTTACCTCTCGCTAAGAGAGGTATTGAATTCATGCTAAAAATCGCATATCCAGATTTTAGTGAATAAGCACGTTTTAAGGTCCCTAGAATCCGATTATAACATTTTTACGATGATGTCCGTATGTGTGTGTGGATGTGTGAATGTTTGATCCACGATTTCTCAAATACTATAAGACTTAAGACATTTTTAATTACGGATTCCTCAATCTAACAATAATGGGAAGAGTTGATTAAGTTTTGGTAACAATTGGACAACCGGAAGTAGTAGTTACAACAAAAAAATCATCTAAATATTATTTATCAAAAATTTATGTAATTACTTATATTAAAGAACGTTAAATTCTTTATTCGATAAATATAATTTCATTATTATATCTTCTATAGATTTAGAGATAAAGAAATGCATATAAAATAATTTGATGTAAAAAATCTCAGATCAAACTACTTCAATGCAAGAAATTCAAATGTTTGTAATTGACACATAAATGTCACTGTCAAAAATATCTGTATGCCACTGTCAAAAATATTTGTATATCATTATGAAGATTATGAAAATAAAAAAGAGTCAACCACGCAAAAAAATATACGTAAAAAAGAATATAAAAGGAATTTGCGAAAAAATGACGAATATAAAGAAAAAAAAAGAGGAAAGTAGAAAAAGAAAATTTCAGGATATTGAATATAAAGAAAATGTATGTATTGTACATAATTTATATTAAAATATCCCATAGATTTTGCAAATATATGTGAGAATTATTTTGTAGTGAGACATGAATATATGTATTTGTATTTAAAAATATTTTTCGTTTTATGCGTACAACCAGGTAAAATATATGGCGAGAGGTTATGTGCTGGCCTCATCAGATTTTTTAATTGAAAGATATTAACTTCACAGATTCTTCTTTCTGAACTAACACAGCTATAGCTATAAATTTCTATTCTTTCTAGTCCCATCACCTGGAGAAAAGATTAAAATTATTAATTAGAATTAATATTTCAACATAAACAACTTACCATTTTGAGGTTACATCTATCATGACTCTAGAATGCGAAAGGCGCCAAAAACTGTACGTTTATAGATCTTCTAAACGTCGTGTTTTCAGTGATAAACAGTGCTTTTATAGACTCATAAGAATACCGAAATAGAAAAAACTAACAAAATATAGCGTATTTTTTGTACAAACGATATTAAATTAATCGTCCGCAATACGATGACGTATGCAGCATCTTTGGTTCGCCGTAGTCGTCTGCTACGAGTGCTAGTTTACAATGAAAACATGAACGTATGTCTTCTATATTAGATATTGAAACGTCAAATTCAATGTCAAATCGAAAAAAAAATTATTTGATTTTAAATACGTAAATGTAAAACCTGGAAAATACGATAAACACCCGGTATATTTTATGTCTGCATTTCAGTCGTGAGTTAAATTGTAAGCAATGGCTAGATATTTCTCGAATGAAAATATATCATGAATCAAAAAAGAAAAATGTATTTCAGCCTTACGAGTAACTCGATATTTTGGCGTAAGTTTTGTGCAGAATGTATAAAATATGACAGTCTGGCAAGAAATTCCGAGGGTGTAAGATGATTGCATGACTGACAAACATCCTATAAATAGTTTGTTTTGGCGTAAATTTATTGAATCGTTTCGTATTATAACAAAATAGTATTTCGAAATATGTTGAGGTTATGTTGATGAATGTCGAATGAACTTTAAAAAAAGATTACGTGTAGGTAAGTTACTTCCTACTCGGATCTCGGATGATTAGAAGATGTGAAAAAGTGTGAAATTGTTATGAAATATCCAAAATATCTTTTACTCTGTTATATTTCCATGATTTTTTTTTATTAAGTTTATTTCTAAACGTATGGCGTCATAGGGTACGCTGTTATTTATTTTATTACCCTGCGATAGGATATTGGCTTGTATTTGTTTTAGACTGAAATGCGTAACAACTGAAGTACCTACGTCATTTCTACGTCATAATTTCAACATGGTTACACGCCTACTACAATGTTTATTTAAATGAATAGCTGTTTTGACGATTCGACGTTAATGATGTAAAATGACGGCCTGTCTATGTTCACACTTTGCGACATTCATAATGGTATATTAAATAACTTTTCATATACACTGAATAATATTAAATTTTTTCATCCCAATAAAAAGAATGTAGACTTGTTATCTATAATTGAAAACGTATAAAATAAGCAAAAATATGAGACTAGTTGCAACATAAGTTCCTGTTTAAAAAATCGTAAATTTGTGTAATGCGAGTATTTCCAATGTTTGAAGTATGTATAAGTGATCAGTTTTGTTATAACAATGATTTGTTAGCTGATATAAATTCTAAAAATAATAATAATACCGTAATACCGAAACACAAAATTATCCAACACATTTAAATGCTGTTTTAAATTCTATCTAAGAGGTCATGGTACTGCTTTACTGACTCTTTCTCATAGACAAGAAAAGATACAGAGTGATCAAAAATGGTTAAAGGTCACATTATCACTTTTGTTCCAAAATAATGTCAAAATTATATTCTAATACTCTATAATTCATCAAAACTATATTCCACATATGACAGATGAAGACAAGTGAATGACATTTGATTAATATCATTGTCGTACGTTGATTCATTTGATATTTGTTTCGCACATCTTCGTAAAAAGTCTTTAATGTCATTTCAGTATGGCTTTTAATAAAGAGCGTCTCGTTATGGCGTCCATCTTTTCAATTCGGCACAAACCGCACAAACGCTAAACATTGTAAACTCAGTCTAGTAGTATACTATTATTCACGAAAGATGACTATTCAAGGTCATTTGTTCGAAGAAAGAATTCACTTCACTTTATAGTAGTAGCTTAGCATCATTTTGTATTAGAAAGAGAAAGATTATTTGACCTATGTCTATTTAATTTATGTGGTGTGACAGATATACGTAAATAGTGGCATTACTTTCTAACAAACTATAAATAATAATAATAATATATGTCGTAGAATTACAGAAATCTAATTATCTACTACACTGCCCTCTGTGCTAATATTTACCCAGTGGCGTTGACGTGTAAATCAAATTATTATTCCTTGGTTTATAAGTTAAGTTTATGTTTTTGTATTTTGTAAAAACATAAGTGAAGAACATAAATTTTTCAGAAAGGCATGATTTAGAAAGAAACATAATTTTCAAATGAATTACTCTTATTTTTTCAGTTAAAATGTGTCCATAAATATTTCATGTAGCACGCCTATGCATACGAAATGCAGTGAAGTTATCTGCAAGTAATATTATATCAGACGGCTCACAAATGACCTTGAATAGTCATCTTTCGTGAATAATAGTTTATATGTCTATGTTCTCTCGTCGAGCTTGTTGTTTTTGTCTAAAGAGGTTACTTTAGAACTCGGTAGATGGCAACAGTGAAATTCTAAAATCATGTCTTCATTACGCAAAAAATTCTACAAAATTTGTATGAACAATTTTTCTCTATCATAATAAATTTTTGTATGTTTCAGTGCCTCTAGGCGAGACAAACGCAGAGTTCTACCGCCACATCTACACGGGCCAGCGCCACCCCTCGCAGCGGCGCAGGGCCCCCATGCCCCCTTCGGCCGCTGCCGAGGACAACGAGCCCCGGTGGCCGTGTCATATCTGTACATTCCGCAACCACCCGTCGATGGACAAGTGCGAGGTGTGCGAGATGCCTCGCGTGCTGCTAGGTAAACTCGCTGCGCCGCAAACAGCTGGCAGCACCAGCACCAACCCGACGCATGCTAACACACCTCTCGCGCTTGGAATTGGAATGAACTCGTGATGTGATTGGATATTGATATTGGATGAGATTATAGTGGTTGTTACAATGGGAATTGGTCTTATGAGATGACAAGGAAAGTAAGTCACTTTAATCAATATATTGGTAAATTAAATATGACTGAGATGCATATTACATTAATATGTGTTTACAAGACTTGCACGATTCAAAAAATTAGAAAAAGGTATTCCAGAAAGTTCTCGGAAATCTAGAAATTATTTTTCAATTTATCAGCATTATCAGTTTTCAATTAGTAACAATTTTAAATATAAACATGTATTGCTAAGCAATAATCCATATTTTTTTATTTTTTGTGTTAATCATGATAGATGGGCAATAGGCTACTTGCGTGGTACTGAGAATCTGATATCTATCACTAAATATCAAAAGTAAAGTTGAAAACGTATGTAAATATATAAACTTTATTTAAAAAAAAAAATATATGTTTTATATCTGGAGAAAGGGATGCATATTTAAGAATGTAACCTGTAGATGGCGTGCGAGTGCGAGTTTTAATTTGATTTTGACAGTTCATTTTTCTGTCACTGTCTCTCTTCTTTATTATTTACAATTTGCGTGGTTTCTGTTACTTTTATTACGTATTTCGATTTGTTAAGCAAGGTTTTGAAGGATTTTAACTTAGCTTATACTCATACAAGATTAAAATGACAAACGAAAATATTAACCTCCAAACTATTATTCAAACGTCAAACAGATGATCTGTCATATATAAATTACCCGCACATGCCGTTGCTATTGGACGTATCGATGTTATTGCTGTACGGCCATTCATTGGTTCGGCGTAATTCTACGTCATACATGACCGTAATTTAAATATTAAAATTTCATTAATTTTTTTCTGGCCAATTAATGAAAATTTTGCCAAAAAAAAAAATATGGATAGCAAGTTTTTATCGTCTCTTCAAAAATATTAAATAAAAAAATGGCACACGAGTAGCCCATTAATAATACCCGGAAAAAATTATAGACTATTTCAGAAATTTGAGCGACCACTACATTTACTTTTTAAACTAAAAAGTTAGTGCCATTAAATGGCGGCATTTCAAATTTATACGCGACTCCGGCAAATAGTTTTAAATTTTAAAACTACACAGGAGTTGTTAAAATGAATTTGGGTATAAGGTATGGTTTAAATACTTATTTTACAAATAAAACTTATTTACTATGTGAAAAAGTGATCAATCAATTATAAAATATCGTGTTACTAAACTGAACCTTACTTTTTATTATCCAAACCAGACAAAAAATTTAAATGACAGTATTTTGTGGACCAGAAGTTTAATATCCATCGTAATTGTTTGAAAAACGAAACCAACAAACCAAAAAAAAAAAAAAAAAACTGTAAAACAGACAGAAGTGTCATATAAACAAGGACGGAGATACGGCAACTTAGCAGAATTTGGGTCGTGATATATCACAACATTATAAATTAATTAGGGAAAGAAATTAAGTTGTTCAAAAATACTTAGAATCTCAGTCATGTAGCATTTATTCTTATAAAACGAATGAATGATTAAACGAATGTACTTATATGTACATCTGTACATAATTGTATGTAAAAATCTGTAAGCTGAAGAAGGTATGTATATACCGAAACGTCGGTTTTGTAAGAATAAATGCTGTATGATAGATTTAAAGTATTAGCTAACAGGTAATCTACATCACAGTCCAGAAAATTACCCACGTAATCACATAAACATACACAATAGGGGTTTCCAAGTTGTTTTTTTTTTATTTCGTTAATCTGGGTACGTTGTTTCGTGACACGTTAAAACCAGCGCGAACATGGCGAAGGAGATGCACGCCCTTAGCTTGTGCATTCGATCAACCAATTGACAACTCAAATTAAGCTTGAGACATCTAGCGGGAAAATTAGAACTATTCAAAGACGCATACCAAATTTATATTTCTAAAATTCGGGTGTATTTCTCAAAAAAATTATAATTTCGTGACACGGAATAAATTTTCTCTTCATATTTGACAAATGTAATCACAAAGCTATCTTTCGGTTATATGTCTTTCGTCAGTGCCCATTAATGTTTCATTTTAATATTAGAGTATTTAAAAATCAGAAAATTAACGATTATATTTACCTTAATATTATTTATACACGATGAACATATTTTGGAAAATATTAAAAAATACCTGAGAAAAAAATGTTAAACCTTTGCAATATTTTCTTCCTGCCATTATGGCGTAGATAACATCAACTATGTGCGAATTAAGTCTCGACATACGTGCCCAAAACGTGCTTCATAAAAAGAGACAGAAGTAAAACACGGTCACCTGTTTATGTTTACATTTGACACTTGCCAATTTAATTTCTGTTTATCGTATTTCCTAGGTTTTACATTTACATATTTCAAATAAAATAATTACCTTTTTGCGATTTGACATTGAATTTGACGTTTCAATATCAAATATAGAAGATATACGGTCAGGTTTTCATTGTAAACTAGCGCTCGTAGCGGACAACTACGTCGAACCATAGATGCTGCATACGTCATCGTATTGCGGGCGATTTAACTAATAATAAATTTAATATCATTTGTACAAAAAAAATACGCTATATTTTATTACTTTTATTGCATTAATAAATAGTAATATTTGAAATCCTGAAATAATATTTAAAACTGCAAAAACGCGTTGTAAATATTGTAGATTTATGACTCACCAATAAGATCTTTCGTTATCTCATAATACCATTGCTCGAATTAAGATATTTGATGGTTTTATTATTATTTGTGTGGTATGGTTTGATATTTTTATAGACTTTACAAAGTGATAATTATTAACATTCCTCATAGACTGTTTGTTATTCCTCTTAATTTAATGATTTAATCACAAATTATAAATATAGGTTATAATGCACATTAAAAACAATATTTTATGTACCATTTTACTATTTTATCCTACGATAGCATTATGATCTAACTTTTTTCTGTTGATTTGTTAAGTTTATTTTGTTATTATTTTAAGCATCACATTGGTACATTTCCAATCGGTTTCTTTATTAATAAATATTGGTGTATAAATGTTTTTATTTTGTTTTCTTTGCATGCATTTGTGTGTCAACATGTTTTATATATCGTAATAATTAATTTAACATTATTTTTCAGTATCTGCAGGTCCAGGAGAAAATATACATATCCGGTTTTCGCCAGGAAACACAACACGTAAGATTTTAAATAAATGTGTTTTGTTTTCTTTTAACAAATTTGATTGGACCAAAGCGTAACATAAGAATGGCTATTAACGTTTTGTTTAGGTTCATAAAAGTAGTTTTGTTGTTTAATTACTAATACAACAGAGAGGTAAGTGTATGTGTTGTTTCAAATGGCCATTTTAGAACAAAAAACAATTCACATTTTTTAAGAAAGGTTACCGGAAAGTTACTTATATTTATCGATCCCGACCACGCCAAAAGAAATATTTCGAATTTGGAATGGCACAAAAGTGGCCCCTCTTCACGTCAGCAATGAGGGTCCGTGAAAAAAATTCTTAACTCGGAGTAGGCCATGTACAAAAAAACGTATGTCTATGGTACATAACCTAAATTATGAACATATTTTTATCGGTTTTGCATTGCAAGTTTAATTATAATTACTTACATTTGAGCTTAAAATGCGTAATTATTTTATATCTATTGAAAATATAACATACAAACATTAGTTATATATTTTATATACTTTCGAATATTTTTAATGACAGATGGCGGAAACTCAATTGTATCACGTGAAGTTAGTTGTAGTTACAAAACAAACTAGTCCTAAAGGTGGAACTTATAATTAATGTATACGAGATGTCAGTAATGACAGCATATTATTGTTTTTATGGCAAAATTTAGTTATTTAAGTTACAACAATTAAAGATTTAGCTCTAAAATTTGATAATTTGCTAATTCTTGTGTTGAAAATAATCTTAAATTGACATATCACCAGAACAGTAATGCCAACTCCTTTTGCCGGCCTAGGTCAGCAACAGCGCATTTCTGGACGATTTTGAGTTCTGTAATACTAGCCAAAATGGACGAAGGTACGAAAAAAATATTTAATTAAATGTCAATTTGACTTGAAATATTGTCAAAAATGTTATCTAAAGAAATCAAAGCTTTTCTTCTTCAATCTAATTTTAAAAATGGATACAAATTAGAAAAACGGCGAACGTTAATATACTGTATCCTTCTTTATTGTCTATTCTCCTTAAAATTACATTACAAGATCAATTTTGACATATTGACTTTTGAGTTGAATATTGATCAGATATACGTATATCCCTGGTCATAACCTACTCTGAGATAGGAATTTTATTGAATACACTGTACAAGATCACAGTTCACCTTTTGTTGTTTGTTTTGTTCTTTTGTTAGTGGTTATTACCAAAATTTATTTTGATATATTGTACTATTATTTAGTTCTTCAAAAAAGATAGAAAATGTGCAAAAATGAGAGTATTAAGGATACTGGTAATTTTTTTATTTCATAGTTATTTTATTTTACAGTTACTTTTTTGTTTCACACTTTTCTATGCTCTGTTTCATTTAAGCCATTCAGTAGATGGCACTGGCAACAGCGCAAATCTGAAGTAGCCGAAATTACATTGAGTAAACTTGTCTTTTGTCGCTAATTTCAGCCAATCAGAGAAGTCAAAACTATTCCCTATGCTCCGCAATACTAAATGGCTTAAATGGAACAAGGTATATAATGATACATTTTAGCCATTAAAAAGTGTGAAATAAAGACAACTTTAGAAGGTGATGTTGCAAAAAATATGTTATTATTACCGAAATCTGTACAGAGCAGTTTGTCATACCTAGTAATGGGTAATATGCCGTGATGATGTATTTATTTAAAAGCAAAATATAGAAAATGAATTTTTGGGAAATTTACAACAAAAAGTAATGTTTTAATTTTTGTATTTTTTTAATACATACGGTGAAAATATAAGTAATAATACAAACAGAAAACTTTGCTGTACGATTTTGTACTATGATGCTATATTGGATTTCATTTGTTCAGAAATGGCCGAATAGGAATAGGAATAATAATTAATCTATTGATTTCTTTGTTTTTCAGGGGTTATTCATTCATGGGTAGTCTGACAATGTAATATTTGAAGTAAGTTATGCTTATTATAATTTATAGAGGCTGATGTTCATTCATTTCTTAAAATTTTTCAAATAAAATATTTTCATTGCTTATTTTAAATTTTATTATAAAATGCACTACATATAAAAAATTCATCAGAAAAATATATGTACAGTTAAAAATCATAATTCCTCACAAAAATACTAAATCTAATGAAATGTATGATAAAAAGAAACATTTTAAATAAACTGATTTTTGATAATTTGTTGTACTTTTATTTCTTAATAAATATCAACATTTTTATATTAAATTTGTACTTTTTTACACAGCAGTACCCCGTTCCAAGTTTTGTTTAATTTCGGCAGTGTGTTCCCCATAGAATCTGTCCAATTTTTTGTTGAATTTAGCGTTTCTTTCATTAATGTAATCAATATCTGCATCATCGTTGTGCGTTCTTCTTCTGGAATATTTCTCCCTCTTCGCAATTTGGTCTTCAATGTCTTTAACCATATTATCGATGGCATCTTTGCGATCTTCATGCATTCCGTGAATAATTACGTGAGGTCCCCCGTAAAAAGCATCTCCGTATTTTTCCTTCTGGTCTTCGTATCTTTCCATATCTCTTGGCCCCATATTTTTAACTAAGCGATTATATTGTCGTACAGTTGCTGCTTCAAAGTCTGAGAAGCCTTTATCTGGGTTCTTTTTCTTCTTTTTGCGTTCTAAACGTTCTGCTTCCAAAGCTGAGATGTTTAACAGTTTGACGCGATCATAGTCTTCGCCTTTGGAGGCAGCTTCTTCGCGAGCTTTTTTGTCATCTAAAAGCCATTCAGCTTGACGTTTTCTGGATTCCCAGTTTGCAGGAAGCTTATTTCTGGCATCTTCTGCGACCACTTCTTGATGGTTTTGAGTTCTAGCCTCAGTTCTTGCTGAATGTAGGTTACGGAGACGTTTCATACGTTCTGCTTGTTTTTCGGCAAATGATTTTTCTTTAGGTGCATCTTGTGAAGAACTTGAACTTGGTACAGCATCTTCCATGGTAGGAAGCTGTTAAATTATTATTAAAATTATTGCGTAAATATTAATTGTCAAAGTATTTGTTAACCTCAAATGTCAAAATCTCTTCTTTTTAGTTGTATTTTGATTTTAAAAGGTTGGTAGCGGTATTTGCGGCATGCTGTTTGTGACCGCCGGTGTAAAGAAAGACGCCATTTATTTGTGTTTGATGTGTTTGGCTTTCTAATTTTTGTGTTAGTGAGCGAAATTCGAGTTATTTGTAGTATTACTGACTAGATTAGTACTGTATTTAGGTGACTACATCAGGCATAAGATATTTAGCGATGGGGGAAGAAAATAAGGGCGGTAAGTCGGCAGTAAAGTTTGTGCTAATGTAGCTGCAGTCTGCAGAACATGGGACATGGTTGTTAAATTGTTAATCAATTCCCATTCTAGAATTTTTTATGCATGATTTAGGTAATGCGTGCAGACCAGGTAACAATGAATGTTGATATTTGTTTATTAGAACGCGATGGGAAAGACCGATCTAGCGGGGGTGATAAGGACCGCCGTAGGAGATCACGATCTAGGGATCACCGAAAGCGTTCTCGTTCTCGTAGCCGCGACCGCCGTGACAGGAAACGTAGTAGGTCTGGTTCGCCGAAGAAGAGCCGGTCCCGTAGACGTAAACCTTCCCTGTACTGGGACGTCCCGCCACCAGGATTCGAACACATTACCCCCTTGCAGTATAAGGCTATGCAAGCAGCCGGACAGATCCCCGCCAACATTGTAGCAGATACGCCGCAGGCAGCTGTACCTGTTGTAGGTTCGACGATCACTCGCCAAGCCCGGCGTTTGTACGTGGGCAATATTCCGTTCGGGGTTACGGAAGACGAAATGATGGAATTCTTCAATCAGCAGATGCACTTGTCGGGCTTGGCGCAAGCGGCTGGTAACCCAGTCCTTGCGTGCCAGATTAATCTGGATAAGAACTTTGCTTTTCTTGAATTTCGGTCCATTGATGAGACCACACAGGCTATGGCTTTCGACGGCATTAACTTTAAAGGTCAGAGTTTAAAGATTAGACGTCCACATGATTATCAACCGATGCCCGGTATGTCGGAGAATCCGGCAATCAACGTTCCAGCGGGCGTCATCAGCACAGTTGTGCCCGATTCTCCACATAAGATATTTATTGGTGGATTACCGAACTATTTGAACGAAGATCAGGTATGTGCACCTTTATTCTCCTTGGCGCCCGTTCCTATGTTACGGTTTTCCAGACTCTTTATTTAGTTGCACAATATTTTATAATACCTATTTATATTCATATTTCAGAAACACTGCACTCTAATGAATATCTTAACAATTGGCTCATTTCATAAAACCGAGTCGCTTTTAAAAACGAATCCAGTTTGAAACTCCATAACTCCGGAGCACATTCAGATATCGATTTTAAATTTTTATCTCTTGCAGACAATGGGTTGAAAAGTATTCCTTCCAAATTTCAAACATTTATATAAAGTGAATGGCGATTTTCTAAATTTGTTATTACAAGATTGATAATTTTATAATCAGCTTAAAAAGGAAGTACATTTCGATTATGATCCGTGGTTACAACTTTGTCACAAATTTGCTCCAAATTTTGTCCAATTGTCTCGAGATTTTTTCTAATAATGGCACTTCAATAAATCTAATGCCCAGTTGCAACCAACAAGGCTTATATTTTAAGCTAGGTTTAAAAAAAATGTAAATCAAAATTTTAACAGCAATGAGGCGCGAGCAGACACGTGACTTCGACAAGTGCGTGTAGGGCCCCACAAGGGTGCCAAGTATGCAGCTTGTGTACTTTGCCTGTGTTGCCAAATCAATTTAAGCGAAAAATTAATAAATAAATTTGTAAAAGTAGTTATTATTAATGAATATCATTTTACTTTATTTTCTGACATATTAAAATTAATTTATATAAAAATAGAGCATTCAACATGAACTGATGGTTTCATTAAATTTAGCGCGCCAAGAAATCTTTGTATCATAGATGGCTGCACTAATCGCTTTATTTTTATAGAAAATATTTAAAAAAATAAGTTTGTGTCAGAAAAAATAGTAACATGATATTCATTAATAATAACTAGTTTTACAATTTTATTAATTAATTTTACGCTTAAATTGATTTGGCAACACAGGCAAAGTAAACAAACTGTATACTTGGCAACCTTGTGGGGCCCTACAAGCATTTGTCAAAGTCACGTGTCTAATATAATTCATTTGGCATTTCATTTCGATGCAATATTGTCAATTTAGAGATCATTACGACTTGTTATTTTAAAAAAAATTTAGGAGGTAAAAAAATTACGGCAGAATTTCTTTGGAAGAGATGGCCATTTTCTAGCACAAATTGTGCTATTAGGCAACTAATAGAAACAGGATCGATTTTCAAAAACCTGGGACAGTACATGTACTATACTTCATTTCACCTAAGAATATAATGTTGGGTTAGATAGGGATATAAATTCTACCCTTTGATTGGTCAGAATGCAAACCTAGATCTCAAAAAAGAAAAAAATATCAACAGTCAGTTGTCATTTATCAAATAAAGTCTACAGAATGGACCTTTTCAATTTAAAGAGATAGAAGATATGCGCCATGGGTATCTGCGCATAGTAAGAACAACTGAGATCTATGGCGTTTGATTCTAAAAAAATTAGACCTAAAATGTGAGAATATCTCAGATAACTCTAAAAAGTCTTATCGAAATAAGTTACAAACGCTTTTATTGAAGTTAAAATGTCTAGAGATACAAATTTTCACCGAGAATACAGGTATTTTAATGACGGCAATATTTTTGACGTTTCGTTTGACAGCCCAACTGGCAGTTGTTCGCGTCATTTTCTTACTATTTGCAGCGATAGAAAGAGATAGCCGTTAAATTGAAAAGGTCCATTAAGTGATGTTTAACTATGCTTTATTATAATTTTTAATATTCATGTCTTGAACATTTTTACAGATAAAAATATTTAATATTGACAAAGTTTGGTTTCACGAATTTAAATTATGTATTTATTTATATTTGATGTATGTAAAAACGATCGGCTCTCATGCGCCATCTACTATTTTCTTACGTGAAATGAAGTATAATCCTGTGTCCACGATCCTAGAAATCGCTCCGAGTTCTCGGATATAGTCCGCTATTCGATAACTCGGATCGTGGACTCTACCAACTCGGACGCAAAAATCGAATAGAAAACTAGAATGGAAAAATGCGTTCTGTCCCATTTTTTCGTACAAGTTGCTAATTTCATTTACATTGATTTACATGTTACCAATTTAAAATCTTGACGTTTGATGTACGATAAGCTTAAAAATTATAAGGTTATAAAATATTACCTAATTCTACTCATTTTTGATGTTATTATAAATAATTACTTATGAATAAATTAATATATTAGTGGTAAAAATTTAATTTCCTTACTGCCGGGATAATTTCTCGGTTATGTTTTATTAATTTTTAGTATTGGTAGAAATGGCTAAAAGTAACCTCATAAATTCGACCAACCTGACATCTGTAGTCATACAAGTTCAATGTTTATGATCATAAAATGTGATCGCGAACTCGAAACGATTTTTAGCATCGTGGACACAGGCCTTAACAGCCGCCTAATACCACGATTTAGGCTAGAAAGTGGCCATCTCTTTCCTGGAAATTCTTCCGCATTTTATTACCACGCCAACTTTTTTTTGATAACAAATTGCATTGATCTCTCAGATTTACCTAAGTGAGGTGCCATTATTAGAAAAAATCTCGTGATAATTGGACAAAACTTTAATTTAATTAATATTAATGTTATAACTAACTTGAAATGTCACTGACAGTTATATTTGTTTCAATAATAACCTACTTCGTTTTAAGCTGATTATAAAATTGTCAACGTGTAATAGCAAATTTAAAAAAATCTCTATTCACTAACTTTTCTATATAAATGTTTGAAATTTGGTAGGAATAATTTTCAATCCTTTGTCTGTAAGAAATAAAAATTTCAATTCGATATCTCTTTGTGATCCGGAGTTATGGAGCTTCAAACAGGATTCGCTTTTTAAAAGCCACCCGGTATTTTGATAGAAAATTTGAAACATTTGTTTTTATTGAAAAGTAGGAATCTGTTTGGGAAACCAATCCTGTATCATTTTCCAGTCTTTCAGTCATCTTTTCTGTCGATATTCGACGTTTTAGTTCTGCGATTGCAGTTTTCTTACACTCACAGCACAGCAACAGACTTTTTCAGTGGGAACGTGTCAGGAAACGGAAGCATTTGCAAATTTTTTTCAGATGAATTTTTCAGGTGTTTCGGTTATTGCGCATACAAATTTTAGGTTTTTTAGTGAGATTTAAGACCACTCGCCCTGACTGTTATGTTTAAATATCATCGCTTTTATGATTATTTGATGATTGATTGTAATTTTGCTTCTTTGCCCTTCGTAGCTAGATGTGGGCTCTCGTGGCTTAGTATGATCATTCGTCTGTACAATTTGCAAAACGTCTGCGTGCTGCGTTGTGCAATAGCAAGGCAAGTTCACAATTAGAAGTTCAATTCAATTGTAAAATGGATCACTACTATCGATCACCTGCCATTTAAGTTCTATCTCTATCTTGTTTTAATTTCATTTAAAGTCAAACTCGTCGGTAAGCCGTTAGCGATAAATCTATCTTGTCTTGTATTCTTTAACAAAAATATACTCGTATTTTTACATATTTTGTTTTATAAATTCGCGCGGAATACATTCACAAGAAAGGTGGGTTGCAACAGATAAAATATCAATAAATAAGCTAATTTTTCCACTTCTCTATTTGAGATAATTCTGTGTGTGTTTAGGTGAAAGAATTATTGATGTCATTTGGACAGTTGCGAGCATTTAACTTGGTAAAAGATTCCGCGACTGGCCTAAGCAAGGGGTATGCGTTTGCTGAATATATTGACATCACGATGACTGACCAGGTAAGGCCCTTTTTTCCAACACCTACTAATAAATTAGCATTTTATCCATTCATATACATTTGCACCGTTTACGCTTAAATTTTTAACAACAATGGGGTTCTATACCATTTTTTCAATTTTTTTTTCTGGAAGATCAGTATGAAATTTAATTTTAAAAATTTTACGTATTAAGCGAGATATGAATTTAAAGTTCAGATTTGGCGTGTGAAGAAATTATTATTAAGCATAAATAACATAAATAAAATGCATTTTTACCTTCCGTAACCTTTAGGTAAACAAGGTTTTGTCTTTGGTCAAAAAATTCGGTGATGAGTTTTCGACGAGTAAGCACGTTTTAGGGTCCCTAGAATACAATTTTACTATTTTTACGATGATGTCTATCTGTCTGTATGTATGTGTGTGACGATTTTTTCGGATCCGATAACTCCAATACCACAATTCAAAAAATTATAATTCTTTCGTGTTCCTTTTCTTTGCATCCATATGAAGAGCTGATTAGATTTTGGTTGTATTTGGTTTATCTTGAAAAAACGCTGTTAAATATCATTTTTTCACATTTAATGTTATTATAAATATTAAAGAATATTTTATTCTATATACGATTTGATTACATTTTATACTTCATATTCAGTGGATATAGAGTTAAAAAATTATAAAGAAATTAAATTTCATAAAACAGCCAGCTACTGGATTAAGAAAATTCTGATTGACGGAGTCAGTGTCAAAAGCAATTGACAGTGTTTGTTTTATAATTTTTCTGGCAATATAATCTCTTGCAAGAAACTTTCTGTTTGGAATTTGTACGAAGTACATAGAACTGCCGGAAGGTAATGTGCTGGCAACATCATATTTTTTTCCTAATAGCACTATGTTCCGTAAGTCAACCAAAAAAACCAGTATCTTGATTCCGGGTACACCATGGTTCCTGAATATTTTCATCTATTTCGGGACAGATTGACATTGAATCATATGACATTTAAAATTGACACAACCTAACAAAAATAAATATTCACCAAATGAATGATAACGTTGAATATGACAACGAAATTGATCATTTTATTACATTTAATGCCAGTAATAATAACATAGCCAACAATATGTCAAATTTTATTACATTTAATGCCAATAATAGTAACAAAGCCAACAATATGTCAAATATACAGGCCATCTCACAACTCGCGCCCCAGACGAAACTGACACTTGCCGGCGACAATAGGTTGCCAACAAATAGAAGAAAATAATTTGCGGCTGCTTGCATAACAGAGTTACAAGACTTTTTAATCCACCAATCCCGGAAGGATATCTTGAGGTGTGATGATATTATTACACAATAAAACTGGTTGCTAGGTTTTAAAAATACTACTAGTGAGTTACAAAATTTGTTTGACTTACTGTAATTTTGACACTTTAGAGTTGACTTTTCACTGTCAACAAATTTAGGTTAGCGAAGGTGTCATCCGAGATCATCATTTGTATCGTACAGTCCAACGTGTTGTAGCAGCTGTGTAAAATGTGTTAAACGAAAATATTATTGTCATTTGAATTTACCTTTGTTTATTCACCTTGTCAAATTTAATTTGACACTGACATTTTTCGAAAACTACAGTCGCCCACACATTTTAAAGATTTGATTTGTATAAAACACTAGTAACGTAAAATTACGGCAAACACACGTTAAAGTGTAGGTCTCTGATTGGTCAATTTTAAGACGTCGTTTCTCGAATATCTTTTAAGCTAGATTTTTTTTTCTTCGAAATTACACATCCGAGTGCAGTCTCGTGTTTCCTCATTCGCTCTGGGGCGCGAGTTGTGAGACAGCCTGTATATAATGCTTTCATATTTACATCTATAATAATTATTAGTAATACCACTAATGCGGTTTAGAAATTTGATATTGACGTATATCGTTTGATTTTGCTATGATGATGTTTGAAAGTAGCGGTAGTGGGGGTAAAAATACTAGAGAAACCAGATTATATCGTGGTTGCCGTGGTTCGATTTTTTACCAACTTTTTTTCAGGAACCGCGTTCCAAATAGAAACCGATAAATAATTTCAGGACTTACGGAATACAAAACCGTAAACCTTATCGAACGTGTTGCGTTACGGAACATACTATAAGTTAGGAAATTGAAACAGTTTGACAATATTGTGACAGGAAGGTGGCGCTAGTATTTGTCCATTGATGGTTTCACGATGGGCGGGCGTTCAATACGCGCGAATCTTGCTTGTAAAATCAGGCAACCAATTAATTTGCTTAGGAGAGATGATACGTCATCTTAATTATTAATCGACTTCATTCGCTTTTAGTTTGCGAACTAATTATTTAAACAAAAAAAAATACTAATCATTAATTTACGTATATATTCGCTTTCTTGTCTAAGATATTTAAAATTTGACTATGGTATAGCACCCCATTAAACAAAAGATACTTTTCTACAATCGTTAGAGAAATAAGTGTTCTCAAACTCAAAATGAGTACAGGAGTACGGTGTACGGTTTAATGCCAAATCCATACAAAGTATATGAGAACGGCAGTAAACCGTAGACGCAAAGTAGCGAAACGAACAAACCTATTGTCATACATTTCATAATATTTATTATTTTTGTGAAAGATTACAGAAAAAATATTGTTTGCAACACATGCGGAAAGCATTCGTTTCAGAATCACTAATTTCCCGCACTTGTTACTATATTGATTCATTTAGTATTTTTAAAAAAATTAAAAATTAAATTATAAGCGGTGCAATTAGCAACTAACAACTAAATATCATCCTTAATTTTAGTTATAAAGTAATTACAGGTAGGTGTTGGAAAAAATTTTGTATGCCACTCGAGAGGACAGATAATTGTTACCCACTTGCGAAAATTTGAACACGAAGTGTTAGCCGAGTGTGTTACTTTATTCAAATTGTGTATAAAATATGTCTGTACGCACTTGTTCCATAAATAACTATTAATTTAAAATTATAAAGCATACAATTTATGTAACAAAAATAAAATGTCTTATTTTACGAATAAAAAATTAATAGTAATACACTTTTTAATCGAGTTGCATACAATATTTTTTCTACATCCAATACTAACAGTTTGAAAGAAATATGATGTTTATAATAAAGACATAACACCAATTGACTTTGACTATCACAATAAAATAATAATTAAACTTTAATACGGAACAATGTAACAGTGGAAAAAATGCTTTGATATTAATTATTTGATAATGAATGCCCGACTAGATGTTTTGATTAATATTTTATAAGTTACATTAATATATTGATTTCATTTATCAGTTATTTACATTAATTTTCTTTACATTATGTACACTATTATAATTAAAGAACTATTATTTTGCAAACAATGTGATAATAAATCTATTATAGATAAAATTTATGACAAAACAATTAAATTTTATTATTTTGCAATTATTATGTGTTTAAAGTTTATTTCTTGAAATGCTAAACAAATGTATTAATTTATGTTCACTTTTTATAATGGAACTTTTCATATCCGTATTGAAAATCATTCTTCTATCATAGCAATATATTAGAAAATTGCTCATTTATAATAAAAATATAATAGGGAATATCAAGATTTAATAAAAGCAATAAATTTTTAAAATATGTATTCTATATAGGCCCAGTATTTTCATCATTAGTTAAACTGTTTATTAACTCAAAAATTACACGTGTTAATGGCGTATTTTAATATAAAAAAAGTATTATCTAAAATTTTAAGCTCTTTTTCATTTAATTTGAGCGAAATATGAATTTTACCGCATATGACGTAGGAGGAGCTGATGACATTTAAGAAATGTATAGAATAGGGGATTACAGCGCAATTGAATTCAAAGAAATTAGGAAAAAATACTGAAAGTATATGCTGGATAGTGAATATTAAAAAGGAATTAAAACGATATAATTGAAATACTTCGGAAATAAGGGGTTTTTTGTTATAGCAGCTCGTCACTCACATGAATTCCATATACACTATTATTCACGAAAGATGACTATTCAAGGTTATTTGTTCGAAGAACAAATACACATCACTTTATAGCAGTAGCTTAGAAACTTTTTGTATTAGAAAGAGAAAGATTATTTGACCTGTATATTTAATTTATGTGGTGTGACAGATATACGTAAATAATGGCATTACTTTCTAACACACTATAAATAATAATGACATATGTCGTAGAATTACAGATACCTAATTATCTACTACACTGCCCTCTGTACAAATATTTACCCAGTGGCGTTAACGTTTAAATCAAATTATTATTCCTTGGTTTATAAGTTAAGTCTATGTTTTTGTATTTTGCAAAAACATAAGTGAAGAACATAAATCTTTCAGAAAGGCACTATTTAGAAAGAAACATAATTTTCAAATGAATTATTATTATTTTTTCAGTTAAATTGTGTCCATAAATATTTCATGTTGCACGCCTATGTAAACGAAATGCAATGAAGTTATCTGCAAGTAATATTATATCAGACGGCTCTCAAATGACCTTGAATAGTCATCTTTCGTGAATAATAGTTTTATATTATTTTGATTGGCGGCTCAAAGACGGCCTATAAATATATAACGAATACCCAGTTAGGGGGAGGAGCCTACTACTAATGGAAATAGAGAAATTCAAATAGCGGAGGCGTGGCTATCAGTCCAGTACTGCAATTTTCAAACAGTTTTTATTTGAATATAAATGTTTTGCATTAAACTTAAATAAATAAATAAATATATCATCATGTTATATTACCCATTGCTGGGTGTACCAATCTGCTTTATACGCAGATTTCGGTAATGATGATGACATATTTGTACCGCGCGGGCGTTTACCAGGCGTCACCTCACGGGCACTCATTGCTGGCGTGGAGAGTGCACCCCAGGGGTTAATTTTGTGCCATTTAAAATTCGAAATATTTGGCGTCGGCCGGGATCGAACCCGGTTCCCCAGATTCGCGACCTAATTAAATTATTAAACTAAATAATTTAAATACACTTCCAATTATAAATCATACAGACTTGTACAGTGTAATAATATTCATTTATATTTTATAAATATAATTTTTCTATTTCGGTTCTTTAATATGTACTTTATGAAACCCATCCATAAAGAAGTATTTTATGACATCCAAATGAGTTTCACAAAGTACATATTAAACAACCGAAATTGAAATTCCTGGATATGAAATAACGTAGATTTTTTGAAAAAATGACCAAAATAGAAAAAATAGTATAAAATACACGTTTCAAGCGCACTTGTCGCCTTAGAAAACTAAGAATGACGCGTGCGCTAAATTGTCTTATAAAACTTGTATCTTAATGTACTATTAAAATAGCATATATTTTAAGAACTTTTAGGTTCACGAAGAAAACAGTTTGATATAAAAATTTAGATTCTTGACGTCACATCTATATTTTCAAACTTCGGGGGACTATAACTCGCTTATTAATAGGAATTTTTTCACCGGATTTTCACCAATAGTCTTAGTTTTACTTATACGTTCAGATGAAATTATATTTAAAAAATGGTGGAATCCCCTATTAGAAAACTTGTAAACACACAAAAGCTAATAAAATTAACACGTACTAGACAATTGACATCGCGTCAATGATAGAAAAACTGCTTCCTGTTAACAGGATATGTACAAAATTTGTTAGAAATGTCATCAGTTACTCGTACGTCACAAACCACGTGATACATTTTTAGCGCCAAAATAAATTCCATGAATACTCATGTTAGAAAAAATAAATTATAATTTTTTTACATTCGGTTATTGTTTAGCATAATCCACGATGTTATAACATTTTTTATTTAAAATACTGGGCCTAAGTCGGTTTATTGGCAGCAACGATTGGATAAATTTGTTATTTGACAGTTAATTTCGTTGCAGTTTTGTTTTATTTGGCAGTTAAAATTTAAACCGGGGATTGTAAAATACTATTACTATTTCTATTTCAAACAGTTAGTACTCATAGTTTCCGAAAAATAAAAATAGTAGATTAGCTGATTGTTCTTAATTTCATCTTTCAGCTTAATGTTTCCTTACAGGCAATAGCAGGCCTAAACGGAATGCAGCTAGGCGATAAGAAACTCATCGTGCAGCGGGCCAGCGTTGGCGCTAAGAACGCCCCGATGATTCCCTCAGTTCAAATCCAGGTTCCAGGTCTCAGCATCGTGGGCGCCTCTGGCCCCCCGACAGAGGTGCTCTGCCTGCTCAACATGGTCACCCCAGACGAGCTGCGTGACGAGGAGGAGTATGAGGATATCCTGGAGGACATCAAGGAGGAGTGCAACAAATATGGCGTGGTTAGGAGTGTGGAGATACCTAGGCCTATTGAAGGAGTTGAGGTGCCGGGATGTGGAAAGGTGAGAAAGAGGATTTATTTATTTTATTTCATCATTTGTAAGCTATTAATACAATTTGTATTGTGCCGCTTTTATTTATATTGGTGAAGCGTAAAAATCAATGAATTATTGTTAATTAAAATAAAGTTTATTAAAAGATAAAGAAATATGAAAAAAAAAAGATAATTAAATTAACTTATTACTAGGGTTAAAGAATTAATAAATACTAATTTAAAGACTAAGAATATTATGAAACACTTAAACACTAAAATTATTTATTTAAACTATTTATCTCATTTATATATATATATATATATATATATATATATATATATATATATATATATATATAAACTACATTTATTTATGTTCACTACTCGTCGACTGCTAGTTTATGTTACCAACTATTCACTTCACGACGTTTGAATATATCAGACTGTCCAATGCCTTCGCTAACAGGACTTATATACTCCGTTGTTTGTATTCGAGAATTTACTAGAACATTATTCTAGATAAAAACATCAAATACAATAGAACATGTCACCCAAGTAATTAAACAAGTCTGGACAGGTCTGTTTACATCGCACGACCGTCCGCGGCTATTGCGTCATCGCTAAAAATAAACACTCGCTTATCGCTGCAGCGATGGCGGGCGCTCTACGTTACATATACTGAGTTTACATGCAGTTTTTAAAACGTTTTTAGTTTTGAAAACGCCTTGTATACAGTGTCAAAACGGTTTTGAGATCTCAAACCACAACTAACACTGGGATTCTGAAACCTAGCGTTAATTAACTTCTAGCGTTAACGAAAATTAACTCTTATTTTGACAGTTGTGGTATTGTGAAACTCAGTCTTACTTAACGTTAACGCTATTAGTCGGCGTAAACGTTAAGTAACGCTGAGTTTCAGGATACCACAACTGTCAAAATCAGAGTTATTCGCATTAACGCCTGAAGTTAATTAACGCTGGGTTTCAGAATCCCAGTGTTAAAATACATGGGTTTGACTTGGAAACTAGTTTCAAAACTGCTGATGTAAACACTTCAAATTCAGTTTCTATATTGCGCATGCGTACAGAGCATAACGTGTCTATCGCTCTGTGTAATTTAGTGTTACTAACTCACAAATTTTAGTGCGCAGTGGCACAAAGTACAAAAAATAATTGGATTAATGGCAAAATGAAGAATTTAGAGTGAAGAGGATTTGTTACTTACATCAGCCAAATGCGCATGCGCCGAAACTGTTTTCAAATCAATCTGTGAACCGGTTTTGAAAATTACATGTAAACAGTTTCGCGAAATTT
Source organism: Harpalus rubripes (assembly GCA_963082715.1). Taxonomy (NCBI): domain Eukaryota; kingdom Metazoa; phylum Arthropoda; class Insecta; order Coleoptera; family Carabidae; genus Harpalus; species Harpalus rubripes. The sequence goes on from OY720459.1 coordinate 49,435,840, forward strand.
TGACTGAAAACTGAAACCATTTTCAAAACTACATGTATATACTACTGTATACACAGTGAAGCTATAAAGATTTAGAACATCTTTTATAAATAAGACAAAAGCCGTTATATCAGCAAAATCACAATTTATTCTTCAATATACATCCCTTCTAAATCCATACAGCGCTTGGGGCAGTCTCCCAGTTCATTTACGGCGTTCTGGAAGACTAAAACTGGATTGATGTTTAATTACTTCTTTGTGATAGTTTAAGGAGGTTCGAGCGAATAATTGTAATGAACGATGTCATCCAACTATTCTAAAAATTAAAAAAACAATCCACCGTATAGTTCCTTAAAAAATCGCTTATAAAGTTGACATTTTCAACGTTCTAATACTAGGTCTGTTGGAATAGTATCCGACCTTATTTTTTTGCGAAAACTTGATGGATTTGAATCAAGCGCGCTTTCTTGAGCCGATCTTGAACCTTCGTGCGCATGCGTGAATTTTTTCCCGCCTGTCGATAGCGTCTGTTCTTGGCAAGTAGCATTTGAGTGAGGTAGTGTGTAGTGTAGAACTGTATTGAACCGAAAATAATAGTAAAACTTGAGCGTAATGTTGATGAATGTTAGACAAAAATAGTTTGGGTGCTCTTTAGCGAGCACTGTGGCATTACTTTAAAATAAAGTTTTAAATTAATTTTAAGTAAAGCCTTAGAGACCATGATTATGAAAACGGCCCTTGTTTCGTAAATATAAATAAAGTTTCTGCAAAATGAAATACAAGAAATCGGAAAAAAACAATTACTAATCGTTAACCGAAATCTAGAAAGCAATCAGTTTGGTCAAAAACCGGTACACTATTAATTTAATCGGGTAGTTACAAATTAAAACGAGTCATTTATATTAAAACCACTTTAAAAGTATCAAAGTTTAAAAAATATTTGTTGTTAAAATATACGAGTTTTTAATAAGAACAAATAGAGGTTAATACCTACGTCACATAATATAAAATAAATACATTACGGCTTAACTACATATTGTTTTTAATAAATTGAAGTTTCATTAAAATGTTTACATACCTGACAAAAAATATATTTATGGTATTGTATTAGCAGAACAATAAAAAAATATGCATTCATCTTATTAATGGTGACATATTGTCGTTTTTAATTTGCAATAAAAATGCGAGATTGTAGTTTATTTTCAATTTCAAATTATTTCCATTTTATGAATTGTTTAGTAGTACATATTTCAATTCAAATTAAAAAGTCTATAAAAGGATTTTATCTAAGAACTTTAGAAATATAGGCATATAAATTTACAATTTCCATTATTGAAACATGCTTGATTTATGTCTTCTTTTCATACAGGAAAAAAAATGTACGGTTTAATTTCCTTTTGCATATATGTTTCGGTTTCATTTTATATTTTAAATATCTAAAATCTAGGATTTTTTTCATAAATGGAAAATACGTATTATTTATCAAATTTCCTGGGTATGATGAAGTACTTTTACTAAGTTACACAATAAAATAATATTTATATAATGTCTAAAAAATATATTTCTTGAATAGGAAATATATAAATGTAACAAATTGAAATGATTACATGACAGTTCCTATATCTTACTTAACTTTATTTCTCCAAGAAAAAGAGTGAAAGAATAATACATAATAGCCTTTTACCTTTGTTATTTTTAATAAAATCATTTACTTTATATAGGATGTCTCCTTTAAAACAACCAGTACTTTTTGTGCTTAAAAATTACTTTGGAAATAAATGTTACATACAAAAAAATAATCAGGAATAACAAACCTAAAAATTAAATCAAAGGTTCTCAAATAAGAATTGCATATAATTATATCAATATAAAATAATATTAATTGAAAAATACATATGTTCAAAACGGTCACACATCGAAGTTATTTCATTTGATGGTGTTTGTGCGCATGCCTGGTTTTTACCGCCAATTATTTTTGTTGACGTTCAGAGGTTAAATACACGTGTGTAACAAGAAAACTGCGGTTAAACTTTATATTTTATAACATTTCTCTCTAAAGTCATTAGTTCGCCCAAAAAAGTAAACATCATGTGTGTTAAAATGAATGAAACAAAACGTGATTTTTGTAATGAATGAAAAGAAAAATATTTTCGAAAATTCATTTTTTTTTTACAATCAATGACTTTCACAAATCTTATCACATGTTAAAGTTGTTTATTTATTTACTTTTCAAAGCGTTCATTGTCATTTATATCTTATTTATTTACTTTTATTATTTGTTATATCCTGTTGCTACACAAATATTTTTCCTCGCCACGTGTTTCTAAAAATCGGTAAATATTTATTTCATTATCTAGATATAATATATGTAATTTACAGCAGTAGCTTTGATTTTAATCATTTAATCTAAATTTATATAAAAAAAAAAAACAATAATATTTTCCCAATTATAATAATCTCCCATTCATAATATACAATTGTTGATATCTTTATACAGAGTTTTTGAAGGTGAACAAAAAATAGTATATTAAGGGCCGGTATTTCCATCTCCGGATAAAGTTCAGGATAACTATCCGTCAGATAAATGATAAAATATCGCGAAGCATCCCGCGCGGTCGAATTTCACGCGGTCGAAATATACCCCCCCCCCACTACTTTATCCGTTCTACAGAAATTCAAATATTTCCACGCCGTCGAATCCCACCCGGTCGAAATGTTACACGATACAAATCCCTCGCCCCCGTACCGCTCTCTTTATCGATCGTATTGCATTCAAACAATCTATGCTTCGTGGTAGTTCCGCGTCAAAGATAATATATTAAAAAGAAATTAAAACATTATATTATTATACAACAAACTATTTAATGAATGAAGCAGGAAAAGAATTTTGTCTGAGATCGGTAATTACTTAACGTTCGTGATGCTTATACTATTTTTTGCACGATCGACGCACAAAATTTAAAAGTAAAATAAGATTTGAAAATTATTTTTATATTTATTTGCCATTTTTGAAGTAAGCTTTGATTTTTGTTTTTATTTATTTATTTACCGTCTCGCGTCACGGTAAGTGAAGCACATCACTTACCGACGTGAGTCACATCACTTACCGTTCAGTACTTTGTACACTGGCTTGCAAAAAAAACCCGGACACCTTAAAAATCAAATAACCGAGTTTTTACCTTTTTGTAGCTATGTAAGTACGATTTTTTAATCAACTGTCAATGGATTTGTCACTGTTGTCATTGTCTTGTCATTATTTTATCTATTTTAGAGCAAGTTCATTATTGTGTTTTAAGTTACTATTAAATTACAAGTATATAAATTCCAGAAAAATGAGAGAACAACCAAATATGTATTTCTCGTTTTCTGTTAACTTTGACATCTTAATTGACACTAGTGACTTTGACAAGTCAAAATTCAAGACCGACTCAATACAGCAAAAATTGAGTGTACGCGATTTTTTTGCAAGCCAGTGTAAATAAGATCTACTGGCTTGGAAACACTATCGGCAAATATAAAAAATAACCCGATCGTGCAAAAACAGTTATTACTGATAGACAAAATTTATTTTTTGGATAATGAAAGAACATAATTTAAAGTTTTAAATTATGCAGTTTTAAACATTAGTATATTGAAAAATAAGTATTACAATGATCCTTATTGTAATACGAGTACAATTTGCGTAATCGTGCCGTAGGCGAGTTATGCAAAATACGAGTATTACAAATAGATATTGTAATATATGTTTTTCATACTATTTTTCCTATTTCGCAATAATTTACTTTTATTTCAAAATTATTATCGAAAAAAAATGAAATATCAAGGTTGGTAACACTGACAGTTTCAATAAAGCGCGAGCAGACACGTGACTCGACAGTCCTTTAAGTGCTTTTAATCAGCTGATTTGTGTGCGCGTATCACTTTGACAAGTATAATGTCACTTTGACAAAACCAATGTTTTGACTTATTTTGATTTTGAACTGTAAAAAGTTATTATTTTACAATTTTCAGGTAGTAAAACACATGAAATTAAAAATAATAACTTTTTAACAATTCAAAATTAAAATAAGTCAAAACATATTGGTCTTATCAAAGTGACATGCGCACACATATTAGCTGATTTCAAGCACTTCAAGGTTGCTCGAGTCACGTGTCTGCTCGCGCCTTATAAACATTTGTTATTTTATTTATTCTGACAACAGCTTCTTTCAAGTTAAAAATTATATTTATTATGTTATGAACCGACAAATAAATAACTTGAATTTTAACTTAGAAGAGTGCTTTAAGGGGCATTCACAAATGAAAATTAGGTTTAGATTTATGGTTTATACTTTAGATTTAAAGACTTTGGCCGCATATTATATAATGACTCCATTCACACTTCAGAATTTAGTGTCCCTAAATCCAAATCATAAAGCTACACATTGCAGGGTCTAAACTTTAGGTTTATGATTTACCAATGAGAATGAGTCTGAAATGATATAGATATATACACCCATCTTTATTTATTATCCACTTGGACGATTCGGTTTTTTTAAACAAATGCGAGAATAACATGGATACTATCATAACTTAATTGCTGAAATATAACCATTAATACCAAGCGAATGATAATTTCACGGCGCACAGGTGTCTTGTTGAGTACTGTTCTATCTATATTTTAATCTTGTTTTTGAAGCATTTACACAGATATCTGTACATATCAAAACTAATTTTTAGATAATTTAAACTTACATTTGTGAATGACTTACTTAAACCTAAACAAAAACCATAAACCTAATTTTCATTTGTGAATGCATATTTATTGTTTGATGTAAATATTTTACTATAAAAAATTTAATATCAGTAATTTTCTATGAGAAACGACAGGTAATGACAATTAAAATGAAAGATTTATTTAATACTTAGTTACCAACTTTACAATTTAAAAAATCCCCAAAAACATTTATACAAAATTGTTCATAAACTATTATTCACGAAAGATGACTATTCATGGTCATTTGTTCGAAGAAAGAATACACATTTTATACCAGTATCTTTGCAACATTTTGTATTATTATTTAATTTGTGTGGTATGACATATACGTAAATAGTGCCATTACTTTCTAGCTCACTAAAAATAGCAGTGACGTATGTCGTAGAGATACAGACATGTAATTATCTACTATACTGCCCTCTGTACTAATGTTTATCCAGTGGCGTTGACATCAAATCAAATTATTATTTTATAGTTTAGTTCAAGTCTATACAGGGCGTCCCACAACTCGCGCCCCATACGAAACTGACACTTGCCGACGGCAATAGGTTACCAACAAATAGAAGAAAATAATTTGCGGCTGCTTGCATAACGGAGTTACAAGACTTTTTAATCCTCCAATCCCGGAAGGATATCTTGAGGTGTGATGATATTATTATAAAATAAAACTGGTTGCTAGGTTTTAAAAATACTACTAGTGAGTTACAAAATTTGTTTGACTTACTGTAATTTTGACACTTTAGAGTTGACTTTTCACTGTCAACAAATTTAGGTTAGCGAAGGTGTCATCCGATATCATCATTTATATCGTACAGTGCAACGTATTGTAGCAGCTGTGTAAAATGTGTTAAACGAAAATATTATTAGGTACGTTCTATCGGTGTCAGAAATATTCCTACTGGAATAAGAATATTCTTAAAGCAATAGAACGCTCAGTAGAAAATAACTGTCAAGTGCTGTCAAGTAAAAAAATAAATACAATAGAACAGTGGCAGTGGTTATGTGTTCTAGTTAGTAACAACTAAATATAACTTTGTATGTTTATTGTGGATCTTCAAAATGTTGTTATGCAAATATTACAGAGATTAAAATTATATAAAAATATATTAAATAATAAAAACGTAAAGGAGGTATTTTTGTTGAGCACAGTCTACTCTAAACATTCACAAATGTGACAGAACTGTACGCGTGACAGTCGGCTAATAAAATTTTAAATTTATCTCCACTCTATACATATATCTTCCTACCAACGCTTCCAATTCTGAAGTTGGAATGATTCGTAGGAATATTTAGATTTTTTTGTCGCAAAAGAACGACCATTGATGTTCTACTAGAAGAAGTAGGAAGATTTCTGACACCAATAGAACGTACCTATTGTCATTGAATACATGGAAAGAATTTGCCATTTTTTATTCACCTTGTCAAATTTAATTTGACACTGACATTTTTCGAAAACTACAGTCGCCCACACATTTTAAAGATGTGATTTGTATAAAACCATAGTAACGTAAAATTACGGCAAACACACGTTTAAGGTGTAGGTCTCTGATTGGTCAATTTTAAGACGTCTCGAATATCTTTTAAGCTAGATTTTTTTTTCTTCGAAATTACACATCCGAGTCCTGTTTCGTGTTTCCTCATTCGCTCTGGGGCGCGAGTTGTGAGACAGCCTCTATTTTTGTTTTATGCAAAAACGTAGGTGAAAAAGATTTATTTATTTTTTCAGTTAAAATGTATCCATAAATATTTCGCGTTGCACGCCTATAGGTACGAAATGCAATGAAGTTATCTGCATGTAATATTATATCATAAATCATAAATGACCTTAAATAATAATTTATCATCAGAGGAAATTTTCATTTACCTTTGAATATGAAGTACGTACACTTAATATAATCAAAGATTCTTTTCTTACGTATATAAAACTCGTGATTGATAAAATTCTTGATCAAAAAACTAATCAGTAAAATCTTGTTCATTAAATATCACAAAATGTTTAACCTTGATTCCTGTTATTTATTAGATATTTACATAAAAATGTTGCAGAAAATTAGCAGAACAAGATGAATTACATTTGATACTAATCTTGAGATCCGTTTTCATGGAAAATTAAAAAAATTACATGACATTCCTCTTTTGCGTATGGGAATTCTGTTTGATGCAATTATGATAACGTTAACATTTAATTCTTTAGAAATACTAACGTACGCCTGACTAAATATGTTCCTCTGTTTATTTATGTTAAAATGAGCTTAATTCTTTTTGTTATTTGGAATTAATATGACTGCAATAAATACACAAAATATTTAAGCGACTGATAAAATAAAAAATCTGTTGTGGCCAACACACCTCCTGCCGTTTACAGCCCGAGTCACAAAAAAGATTAAGTTTTTTGGATTAGCGAATTTTACTCTAATTTTGACAGTTTATTTCTTAAAATATAGTCTAATCTAATTCAAGTAACTACCTTTTTTTAAATCCCCTCAACAGGATTAAATCCCAATTATAGAGTGGGTTCACATTCACACAGATCCATGCCTTAGTGGGATTCGAACCCAGAGCCCCGAGGGCACTCATAACATGAGGCGTTGCTCTAACCATTGAGCCACCGGAACTATAATAAAATGAAGATTAAATTTTAAATACGGGATAGAATAGAATTTACTAATCAAAAAATGAGGATTAGCTTAAATATTTTTGTGAATCGTTAATTTTTATTAATCTAAATACATACCTACATGTTTACTTATGCTGGAAACTGTTTTGAATTCCTTTTCTATTGTTCTATTTACTTTTTCCTTTTTAAAACGTTACTAATATTATTTTGAAATGATTCGTTCGTTGATAGTGACATTTACCTGTCAGTTACATACATTTGAATAACTGCATTTTGTTTGTTTAAAGCATAGGCCCTGGGATTTAAATTATAGATAATTTTATAAATTTATCCATAAAATATATAGAAAAAGCATTAATGCAAATCTATAGAAAATTTAATAATCTTTAATTTTTATAATAACATTAATCTCGCAAAAATAACATTTAAAGGTATTTTTCGAAGAAAAACTATTTTGAGCTTCTAGTAAAGTGCCATTTCCAGTTACCCGATTTTCACCAAAATCTAATGTGCTCTTTTCAATACAGAAAAAATTCGAAATACAAGATTTCAAAATTTTCTGATTGATAATATTTGAGTTAGAGTGGAGGACCCACACACACATACACACAGACATCATCGTGAAAATGTTAAAATTGGATTCTAGGGACCTTAATACGTGGTCATTTACCAAAATCTCGATATGCGATTTTTAGCACGATCCCTATACCTCCCTTACGGGTAGCGGGAGGTAAAATACACAAATTACTGTCACCAACTAAACTATTCTACCAAAAATTTCTCTTAATAGAAATTGTCAAATATATTTTACAATAGGCATTCTACCGGTAGATACCGCATCTACCGATTGCGTTCGAAAACACGAGTGGTTAATAGTTACCGTGTTCGAAAATTGTACCATATCTACCAGATCCATCTACCAGATCCATGATTTGTGGATCGAGTAATTCAGCCGGTAAATGCGCTAAATGAAGAATCTAACCTCAAAAAGTTAGTGATGTCAAGCGAAGAGCGCGCATTAAAGGTGAAAATGTGTTCAATGTGGGAATCGGAAGTAGGACTGTGCTCAGTTTGTTAATTACGTCAAATTTCAAATCTGTTTTAATCTCTCAAATGTTTTTCATAGGTTATAAATCTACCCGGTTTGCCACTTGCGTTCTTAAAATATCGATTCCGGTAACTGTAACCTGGTAAACAGCTGTTTACCGATATATACCGGTAACAGTTCACCGGTAGAATTTTCGAAAATGCCTAAAGAGATAGTGTAAATGAAAGCCGAAACATTCTTTGCAGAAGGCTATTCAAGCCCTCATTTGTTCGTTCACTCGCCGCTACGCACTTGTGTCCAAATTTCTATCCCGAGGGCCGTTTTACAATAGATTGCTTTATGTAATATATGTTTTAATATTCTATAGTTCCTTGACATTGTATGTTATTCTTAACTCATTGCAAATATGAAAACGTCGAATTATGTAAATTCATCATTCGATGTATGTTCTCCAATCACAAACTTGTAATTTTGGTAACATTTGTGTTGATTGGTTAATAATTAATGGCGCATCGCTAGTATTAGACCTTGTAATGGATATTATCATGCCATATTTATCCTTTTAATTTCAAAGTTCGCAAAACTATCCAGATTAAAAAGTGTAAATTTCAATATGGTATTATATTAATAATAACACCTGAATAAAATGATAACAATTATTAGAACAGATACAATCAAATAACTTAACAAAACACTTTGTAAAAACACTTTTAACCCATATACATACGAGATTTGATAAAAAATAAGCAGTATATTTGATTCATGTAATAATTTATTCATCAATATTAATATTGTTTCCTTTAAAGTATTCTGAAACTCGACATACACTTCACAAATCGCGCAACTTTTACAAAATAGTAACTTTTTTTATATAGTTCACATCTTAATGTATAAGTATTATTCACGAAACATGACTGATGACGTCTGATATAATATTACTTGCAGATAACTTCACTGCATTTCGTGCCCATAGGCATGCAACTCGAAATATTTATGAATACATTTTAAATGAAAAAATAAATGTACTTTTTTTTTAAATAATGCTTTCCTCATAGTTTTATCTTCTTCACCTACATTTTTGTATATAACAAAAATATTGACTTGACGTAAACCATAAATTAATAATTTGATTGGATAAACATTAGTACAGAGGGCAGTGTAGTAGATAATTACATGTCTATAACTCTACGACATACGTTACTGCTATTTTTAGTGTGTTACAAAGTAATGGCACTATTTACGTATATCTTTCACACCAAATAAATTAAATGGACATACGTCAAATATTCATTCTCTTTCTAATACAAAATGTTGCTAAACTACTGCTATAAAATGCTGTACATTCTTTCTTCGAACAAATGACCTTGAATAGTCATCTTTCGTGAATAATAGAAAATTAATAAAAAAAAGTTTTCATTCATAATTTCATGTTGGAAAATTGAAATTCTTTACATATCTAGAAACGTCCTTGAATACTGTGATGTAGATTCTGTATGCTGTTGCTCATTTCAGATTAAATATATGCCATTATAAACACAGATGGCGTATTTTGTAATTGATATTTTATTCACTTTGTTTTAATTATTACGTGTTCCTCTGATACTTGTTTGTTTATCTATGTTTTCTTTTTCGAAAGTTATGTCCATGATCACATGTGTTTAGGCGCTGAAGTTTGCTGCAGATGTCAATAGGGCTCGAGCAGACACGTGACTCGAGCGTCCTTGACGTACAAGGAATCAGCTAATTTGTGTGCGCATGTCATTTTGACAACAATGTGAATTTGACAAGACCAATGTTTTGACTTATTTTGATTTTGAACTGTTCAATTGTTAATATTTTACAAATTTCAGGCAGTAAGACACATGAACTTAAAAATAGTAACATTTTTTTTAACAATTCAAAATTAAAATAAGTCAAAACATTGGTCTTGTCAAAGTAACATTGTTCAAGTCAAAATGATACGCGCACACATATCAGCTAATTCTAAGCACTTCAAGGCTGCTCGAGTCACGTGTCTGCTCGTGCCCTATAGACGGACGCTTGATAGAAAATTTGAATAGGGCACGAGCAGACACGTGACTCGCGCGACCTTGAAGTACTTTTAATTAGCTGACTTGTGTGCGCGTGTCACTTTGACAAGAACAATGTCACTTTGACAAAACCAATGTTTTGACTTATTTTGATTTTGAACTGCTAAAATGTTAATATTTTGCAATTTCAGGCAGTAAAACACATGAAATTAAAAATAATAACTTTTTAATAATTCAAAATTAAAATAAGTCAAAACATTGGTTTTGTCAAAGTGACATTGTTCTTGTTAAAGTGACACGCGCACGCAAATTAGCTGATTAAAAGTACTTCAAGGTCGCTCAAGTCACGTGTCTACTCGCGCCCTCTTGTCCTTTTCAATTTAACTTTTATTTGTTTCTATCGCTGCAAATAGTAAGTAAAATGGCGCCAACAACTGCCAATTGGGCTGTCAAACGAAACGTCATGGATCACAGCCACTTGTTTTTACTATGCGCAGATCCCCATTGCACATATCTTTACCTCTTTAAATTAAAAAGGGCTATTTCGAATTTTTAAAAAATTCATATCTCACTTGATATGTATATTTTCTTAAAATTATGGTCCTACAAGTCTGAAGTAATTGAAAAAAAATATAAATAATAATAATTTAATAATAAGAAAAAAATTCTGGAAAACCTCCATTCTAACGTGACTTTCGTTATATGAGAAGTCCCCTTAAAGATAAATTGTACAAATAATTCTTTGTATATAATATTAAAAAACTGTCTTATATGTTATGTTTGATGTACATTCTAGGTGTTTGTGGAATTCAATTCAGTCCTGGATTGCCAAAAGGCACAACAGACTTTAACAGGCCGCAAATTCAGCAACAGAGTGGTGGTGACTTCGTATTTCGACCCAGACAAGTATCATCGGAGAGAATTTTGAACCTTTTACAATAATTATAATCAGATTATTATGATAGTGAACAATGTATTTTATTTCTTGTCGAAGATTTCAATGTGCATATAATTGAAAATAATTCTACCGTGCTTGTTACAAGTTACATGTGAACACCAGTTACATTTCATTTTATCCACTGATGAAGTGTAAAATAATAAAACCTTATGGTTATTTTTAATGTGTATTTTTTATAAGTACATACATTCGATTAAGTATGGTAAATCATCATTATTATTATTTAATGATTTCATTGTATGAATGATATTTTTAAAATTATAACACCTTGAATTGAATTTGTATTTATTTTTTGTTTATCTAATGAAAGTATTTCTAATTACTATTTATTTTTTATTATTTAATTATTTTTTCAGACACCAAATCTATAATTTTATACGAAATGTTATTTGGAATCGTCATTAAAGTGCACAATAATCGATATTAAAAGTTCAGAAAGCGGCACTGAAGTAACCCATTATAGGACGATTTCATGAAAATATAAGAAGTGCAAGAAGAACGAACTAAATAATTCCGATAAAGAAGTTTGAGATAAAACACGTAATTTTGAGTGTTCTTTGCAATAACTTCAATGTCCGAGTTTAGTAACATTGAGGGTCAGATTATCAGATATCTAAACATAACCTATAAAAATTAATATTCCTTTCGTTTTCACAATTTTTCGATTTCAAATAAAATTTAGTCGGCACAGAAGTACCTTTTATGCTTCATATGGTTTATTTTCCATATTCTTGGAAACTTCAGTGCCTTGATAGATAAATAACTATTCGTTGTTAGGAAGATACAAGACATCATTGAAATGTAAGTATTGCTTTTCAAGTATAATTAAATAAATATATTAGCAGGGGTTACTATGTAATGCTGTATGTTATTTATTCACAGATTGATATTTTTCACGAACATTCAAATCTATTATAGGACATTTTTGTCTGATTTTAAAATGAGGCTCGGTTCTCATTTTTCAATTATTTCAGGGTTTGTAATTCCCGCTTGATTTTGACGTCACTTTCGGAGTCTATTGCGAGCGCAATTTTTATAATAAAAGCGCTTTTCTGAAGCATTCTCCACATAACAATGTAGAAGAGCTTTTATTCGTATTACGACTATGAGTCATTTTCTTTTCGCTTAATGTATGTTTTCGTAAAATCAGTCGGAGCTATCCGACGGATCTGTTCTATGACGTCACTGATGTATCTTCAGCTACTAGATAATACATAGCTGATTCGTCCGCCATATTGGTGCCAAAATGAACGCAATAAATTATGAATTAAAAGTACATTTCTTATAAATTTATGCAGTAACTATTTTTCATAATTAAATATAACTTCCATATTTGCCATATTATATTTATTTAAAATGATAAAACAAGAAAAAATACGGTTCGTTAAGATTTTTGAGGTTAAAGAAAAAATATGTTATTACATAAGTACCAGTAAAAATTATAACCATGTCTCAAATGATTCACACAATTTGGAGCAGAACAACCCGTCATTATGGATAATTTATATGATTAATAATACTGTAAAGCTGATATTGAATAATGGTGGACGAGTCTGCTGTATTGTATCTAGTAGCTATAGATGTATCAGATCCATCCGATTAAAGAAGTTTTACGAACGCGTCAGCCGTCAGATCTGTACATGATTTTGACGTTTAAATCTGAGGTTATAGAAAAGGTTTAATTTGTTGAAATAGGTAAAAAATTAATTGTAATTGTACTAAATTTCATATACGACGACTCAAGTGAGACTGAAAGGCCACTTGTATCACTTGTTTATGATGTGTTCCATTAAGTCATTCAGCAGATGGCGCTGATAGCAGCGTTAGTTTCAAATAGCCGAAATTACATTGAGTAAACGTGTCTTTTGTCTCCAATTTCAGCCAATCAGAGAGTTCGAGACTATGCCCTATTCTCTACAATACTGAATGGCTTAAATGGAACAAGGTATAGATTATTTTGATCAGAAATTGTTTCATGTGGTCATTTATTTATTCGAAATAACTATTTTCTTTAGAACTTGATATAGTTCTGCAATGTTCATAACCAGAAACATTTAAATAAATACATTTTCGGAAACACAAATGTTTACAATTTGAAATTTGCGCGCGCAATCCGTACTAATCCTGCACATGGATCAGGGTTGAAATTTTTTGATCGGATCGCTCGGTCTGATTGATCGGAGTGAGTTTACGAACGCGTCAGATTAACCCAAGTGATTTTGGATCAATCCGATCGACTTTACGATCACTTTGAAATTGTGACGTCATATCGTTATAGCGCGAATAGTTTTTATTAAAATTATGAATGAAAAGTTTTATATTTTAATAAGACTTTAAAATTAGTATTATTCTGATAATTTAACAGCAAATATGTAACTTTTTTAGTACCGGATCCCATTGGGAATAATTTTCTAGGTCAAGGTTCATGTCTTTTCCGGGTAGTATTATGACCAGTGATACAGGCAAATGACATGAAAGATTCTTCATGGTAATCGTTGGTCTTCATAGTTCAATGATTAGAGCATTAGTCCGGAAAGGCAGTAAACTAAGTTCAAATATCATGGTTGTGAATTTTTCACAATTTAAATTCATTTTATAATTCGAAACAGGAACACACTCAGGGGCATTGATTTAATATGTTCACTGCGGAGAATTTTTTAAAGTTCTACTAAAACGCGATCATTGGCGCCAACTTAAATAAAATGTACTAGCCAATGTTTTGATTAAAATTTAAATAAACTTTTCCATATCTCTGACATTTTTTTTCGACAATTGTTATCAGATAAAACACTGCTATACCTTGTTCTATTTAAGCCATTCAGTATTGCGGGGCATAGGGAATAGTTTTGACCTTTCTGATTGGCTGAAATTAGAGACAAGTTACCCAATGTAATTTCGGCTACTTCAGATTTGCGCTGTTGCCAGTCACATCTACTGAATGGCTTAAATGGAACAGAGCATAGTCAATGGACCTTTTCAATTTAGCGGCTATCTCTTTTTATCACTGCAAATAATAAGAAAATGGCGCGAACAACTGCCAGTTGGGCTGTCAAAGGAAACGTCAAAAATATTGCAGTCATTAAAATACCTGTATTCTCAGTTAGACATTTTAACTTCAATAAAAGCTTTTGTAACTGATTTCGATAAGATTTTTTTTAAAGTTATTTGAGATATTCTCACATTTTACGTCTAAATTTTTTAAAAACAAAAGTCATAGATCTCATTTGTTCTTACTATGCGCAGATCCCCATTGCGCATATCTTCTATCTCTTTTTTTATAACTTATTCACGTAAGAAAATAGTGATGGGAAAATAGATGCAGATTGATCTTGTTGTTAGTGAAAGTACAGGTCGACTATTAAGGTGGTTCGAGCGTTGTGGCAACTCCATTAGAATTTTATGAAATTTCGTAAATCGATTGTTGAAATATTCTTCCGTATATATTTCAAATATTAATCGATTTGATCGCTTCTAGGCAAAAATATTCGCATTTAAAATTAAAATTGACAAATTCAATATGGTGCGGATGAGAAAAATGATACTTCGTCGAATATTTTGTAGTATAGTATCAATTAAAATCCATAAGTTTTGTTTGAAAAACTTTAAATGTCAGATACATATATTTTATGTGAGGTATTTTACACTTGAAAACAAATTATTTTAAAGAGATAACCTATATTAAATTACTACTGCAATTTTACTAATAATTTTGAAATTGAGAAATATACAAGTCTACAATATGTCGTCCGTTTAAAATTTCTGGCTTCTTCCTTGGTCAAGTTTTCGTTTTTCTATTTAGTTGTTTAATATGTACCTACTTTATGAAACCCATTTGGATGTCATGAACTACTTCTTTATGACTTCCAAATGAGTTTCATACAGCAACCGAAATGGAAATTCCTGGACATGAAATAACGTACATTTTTTGAAAAAATGACCAAAATAGAAAAAATATTATAAAATACACGTTTCATAAGACATTTCAGCGCACTTGTCCCTTTAGAATGACGCGTGCGCTAAAATAATGTCTTATGAAACTTCTATATTAATGTACTATTTCTTTCCTCAAAATATGCCGTTTGGTAGCAAACCGTCCTTTATGTCTCAAATTCTGATCCATTTTGAATGTTCTTGTCGCTCTTGTTTATAATTTTTCATATTTCACGGCAAAATGACGCAAGTGACAGCTGGTACGTATTGCCAACTGCAACTGCAAAACTATTTTGTTTCATTTCAAATCATTATTAATTACAATAGTTATTAACGTTATAAGGCTGATATGTAGCAAATAACAGATGAGGTTGAATCGCCTCGATTTTATAATCAACCGTGTCTGTTATTTGTATATCAGCCGTGTGACGTTCAGTATTTTTCATAACATAAAATATCTTCTTAAAATTCTATTTTCTATGGCATATTGACAGGTGACAGCTCTTCATGACAATTTCATGATGCTGGGATTTTTTTTTAGGAACACATGATTTTTAATAATTGTACTGTTATAAAAAATAACGGCCATGGCTGTTTTGATGCATATATCGGTTGAGCATACAGTACTGTTAAAGCACATTTAACAGTATGGTATTATGAAAAAACTATAGGGCGCGAGCAGACACGTGACTCGAGCGACCTTGACGTGCTTGGAATCAGCTGATTTGTGTGCGCATGTCAGTTTGACAAGAACAATGTCACGTTGACAATACTAATGTTTTGATTTATTTTGTTATTGTTTTACAATTTTTAAGAAGTAAAACATATGAAATTAAAAATAATAACATTTTAGCAGTTAAAAATCAAAATAAATCAAAACATTGGTCTTGTCAACGTAACATAGTCATTGTCAAAATGACATGCGCACACAAATCAGCTGATTCCAAGCACGTCAATGTCGCTCGAGTCATGTGTCTGCTCGCGCCCTATAGAGCGCGAGCAAACACGTGACTCGAGCGTCCTTGACGTACATGAAATTAGCTGATTTGTGTGCGCATATCATTTTGACAACAACAATGTCACTTTGAAAGACCAATGTTTTGACTTATTTTGATTTTGAACTGCGAAAATGTTATTATTATACAATTTTCAGGCAGTAAAACACATGAAATTAAAAATAATAACCTCAACAGTTCAAAATTTAAAGAAGTCAAAACAATGGTGTTGTCAAAGTGACATTGTTCTTATCAAAATGCCAAGCGCACACAAATCAGCTGATTCCAAGCACTTCAAGGTCGCTCGAGTCACGTGTCTGCTCGCGCCCTCTAGAGATTTTTAAAAAAAATTCAATATTATGTTTATTTTATAACGTTCACACTATTTTTTGTATATTAATGAACTATATAAATAAATAATTCTGTTTTAATATTTAATATCAGAAATTTGGTATGCCAATCAAATCAGCAACTATTAAATTACAAATAATTTTTTTACTCGATTTATAAGTACATTATATTTAAAATAAAATCAAAAAGTGTCATATTTCTACCTAACGAATGTTTCTGCTACACTATAATTTTATATAGTTTCTATAAAAAATTATATTTAAACCATGATTTGACTAGTGTGAAGCGCTCGAACCATCTTAACAGACAAGTTTGAGCGAATAGTAAAATCAGTGTTTGTTATTTATTATTGCTGTGTTTTGTCAATGTATTTCTGTTACTGGTTACTTATAAATGAGAATATGTTCTCCTCGTAGCAAGTGCAATTCTCGTGAAAAACTTTTGTTGGGGGAGTTAAAATAGTGTATATTTGTTTCTTGAAGTGTCAAACTAATTTTCGTGATATGATTTTTTAATGTGTGATGGTTTTCAGTGGACTAAATAGTGAAATAACTGAAATTTTGTTCCAATAAACATTCCTAGCAGTGGTAGCTGATTTCCTGAGATGCTAAGATCTACAGTGCCTCTGTTGACCAAATTGGATTAATAGTAGGCGAGGTTTGTCCCAACATTTATCTCATTTTATTTTATAATTTTTTACAGTTTATTAATTTTAGTTAATCTGTCAATAATAACAGACTGTCTCACCGAGAATAGATAATAATTAGAACAATTTGATCAAGTTTATTTGTCTCAAATAATTTGACTATGTTTAAAAATTATTTCAACTAGCATACATTATCCTAGTTATTATATTGATCTAGTTCTTGATTTGTAATTTGTAATCATCTTTATGTTTTCATTATTTTCCTTGTCCCATTTTGTTTCTCCTGCGATCTTCCTGAAGTATTTCATTGTTGTTTTATTTTTCCCTCATGTTTGCAAGATTTCCTAGCGTACCTACAGGATTGTTTATGCGGTAATTGTATTGTATATGTTTATTATTTTTGTTTTCTTATCTATTTTTTTACCCATTTTGTAGAGTTTATATAGTAAATGTTATTTGCCTTCTTTAGTAAATTTTTCCATTTTGTGTTATCGAACTTAGATATTCGTAGGTTTCCAAATAACACAAATGACCTGAAATTGACGTCACTGTGACGTCTTAATTTACGTCATGGAGACGTCTGAGCGTGGAGCTGTACGACGTCATTTTAAGACGTTGTTTCGACCAGTGCCGGCTCCAAACGCCAAACTTTAACTTTATTAATTTTTCGAAAAATGAAAAAATCATGGATGAAATCTTCTTCTTACATAAATTCAACTACAAATTATATTCTCCATGTCCAATAGTGGACATAATATTGTGTATCTATAATACTAGTCTAGTCTATGTGAACTTTTATATATTTTGCTTTGTTGTTAGTATGTACGAGTATGTTTGTTAATACCTACCTGATGTACTATATTAATTTAAAAAAATATAGGGCGCTCAATTCAAATTTGCATCGGGGCGCAAGGAACCCTAGAGCCGGCACTACTTTCGACGTCATTTTAAGAGAATTACAAATGTAACTTTCTAGTTTTATTTCATTTTTTTCTTCGACTTTTATTAAAATTCAAAATGCTACACCTTGAATAGAACAAAGAATTATATAATAATAAATTATCCGCAAAATTTCCATTTTTTAGTTGGTTCCACTAACAATATTTTGTAAGTCTTTACCATGAAAATATAATATTAATTTTCATAGATAAAATTGGAATTTCCATTTTATGAAAACTAATTAAAAAAACACATTATTTTGAATAATTATCAGTGTTTAAACACCATATTTTAAGGAAAAAGATAAGTAACCACAATATATTTAATATTATTACTGAAATACTATATTATCATATTGTCTATACTTATTTTATTGTTTATATTCTAATTAGGTAGGTATTACTTTTTCCATGCAAACGGGGGCGTAGCAAGCGCTATATCTGCGATATCAATATGATCTTGGACCCAGCACCCTCTACAACCAAGGAATAAATTTTTATGGAGAATTTGGGAGAGGGAGATTCTTAGCAATCCTTGAAACAGGGACCACCAAGTGTCAGCTACGTCACTGCATATAACTTAAACAGGTATTGAGATAAAATCTCAAAATTGGAAATTTTATAATCTATATACGTAGTTAGGGGATTCCACCATTTTTAAAATATAATTTCATTTGAACGTATAAGTAAAACTAAGACTGTCGGTGAAAATCCGGAGAAAAAATTCCTATTAATAAGCGAGTTATAGTCCTCCGAAATTTGAAAATATAGATGTGACGTCACGAATAAAAGTTTTTATATCAAACTATTTTCTTCGTGGACCTAAATGTTCTTGAAATATAAGCTATTTCTAAATTATATTTATAAAAAATAAATGAATACTGTACAAGTCTACATTTATTTATAATTGGAAATGTATTTAAATTATTAAGTTTAATGCAAAAATTTTATATTCAAATAAAAACTGTTTGAGAATTGCACTACTGGACTGATAGCCACGCCTCCTCTATTTGAATTTATCTACTTCCAGTGGCGTAACTAACGAGCCCGCATTACAGGCGGGCCCCCGGCTCTAGAGAGGCCCCAATTTACATGATTTATAATTTTGTTACTACTGCGAAATTTTGAATTTAATCATTTTTTGTAGCAACATACAAATTTATTAAGTCCTTTATTTTTTTAAATGTCAATTTCCAAAAATAATATTGGCCCAGGGGGCCCTTATCCGTTATGTAAAATCAAGCTCTTTATTTTCCACATTTCGGCCGGTAGAATTTCGATTTCTTGGAAAATATTTTCCTGCAACTGATCCAGAGTTTTCCTTTAAAATAACCCCATAAAAAGAAGTTTGGTGCTGTCAAATCAAAACACCTGACGGTCAATGTGTATTACCAAAACGATAAGAGAATGATTTTCGCAAAATTGCTGTATCCATCTTGCTAATATCATATTTTCTCCCATCCAAGTTCTTTCATTTGGGATACAAAAATGGACTGTGCCACCAATTTCATTATCAAAAAAAAAAAAAAAAAAAAAATACGGGCCAATCACATTTTCATAGTAAACGCCACAACATACAATGACTTTGGTGGGATGCAAAAGCGCCTAATCTTGGATTTTAAGGCCTCCACTATTGATTATTTTGCTTCTTAACATATCAACTCAGATGAAAGTGAGCCTAGTCACAATTCCACAAGTTCTTGTGGTATGTAGTTCATAATGATAAACACTACAATTAAAAACGTGCCCCAAAATTTTTTTGCGGGCGGGCCCGCGAACTCTTAGTTACGCCACTGTCTACTTCCATTGGTAATAGATTCCGCTCTTAACTACGTATTTGTTATATATTTATAGGCCGTCTTTGCGTCGCCAATCAAAATAATATATATGGATTTCATATGACTGACGAGCTGCTATAACAAAAGTCCCCTTATTTCCGAAGTATTTCAATTATGTCGTTTTATTTCTTTATTAATATTTATTATTAAGCATATACTTTCAATATTTTTTCCTAATTTCTCTTAAATCAATTGCGCTGTAGTCTCCTATTTGGGTCTAGGAACATTCACTGCACACAATAGATATAAGAAAATGTCTGAATGGTGCTAAGGACTGTTTGTACTTACTACATTAATATAGGGTAAACCAGTGATACTAAAACAGTGGTTTTCTTTGTAAAATTGGATGTTTTTGAGGAAACAATTTGACAAAACCCTACACTTGCGATCCGCCGGAAGCCGATCACTCCGCTTCTCTCCGTGTTGGCTCCCATCGATGCTTAATATAACATCCCTAACTTTTCAGGGACGGCAAGAACAACATCCGTGGTTTTGACTGGGATGAAGGAGGGTCTGGAATTTAATGGACAAAAATGAGTTTTGTTGGACTTTGTAATCATTGCATTCACATAAGGGGACACTTATTTTTTTCGGTTATTGCGTTTAGATTAAATTTGGAGTCCCAAATCCCAACATACATAATTTTGTCTCAGAACTAGGCTATTAGACTTAGAAGTTTATGGGCATGCGTAAATAGATACTGTTGAAATGGCTTGAAAAGCAATAATTAAGAAATAAAATCAACTTATTAGATGTTATAATCATGTTATGCGATTATAAAATACAATTTAATTATTTAGTAAAATCTGTTGTATAGATCTGTAAATTGCAGATGTAGATAAACAGAAAGTATGATTTTTAAATTACTTATTACAAGTATTATAATAGACTTTCGCCTATATGTACATTAATTTCTTTTCTTATACTCTTTAGTACTTCAGTTTTCTTTTTACCTTCCGTCACCTTTAGGTAAGGAAGGTATTGTCTTTGGTCAAAAAATTCGGTGGTGAGTTTTTGATGAATAAGAACGTTTTAGGGTCCCTAGAATACGATTTTACTATTTTTACGATGATGTCTGTATGTGTGTGTGTGTGTGTGTGTGTGTGTGTGTGTGTGTGTGTGTGTGTGTGTGTGTGTGTGTGTGTGTGTGTGTATGTATGTGTGTGTGTGGGTGTGTATGTATGTGTGTGTGTGTGTGTGTGTGTGTGTGTGTGTGTGTCTGTGTGTGACAAAATTTTCTAATGCGATAACTCTAATACCACAATTCCAAAAATTATAATTCTTTCGTATTCCTCTTCGTTACGTCCATGTGAAGAGCTGATTAGATTATGGTTATAATTGGTCAACCGGAAGTACCCTCATTTGAAGATTTTAACAGTTTTTCTTGCAAAAACGATGTTAAATATCATTTTTTCACATTTAATGTTATTATAAATATTAAAGAATTATTTATTCTCTATACGATTTGAATGCATTTTATACTTCATATTAAATGGACATAGAGTTAAAAAATTATAAGAAATTAAATACCATATATATTAGTCAGCTTTGCTATAACTCTGGAAACAGCTGCTACATTAAGAAAATTCTGATTGAAAGGTGTCAGTGTCAAGTGCAGTTGACAGTATGTTTATGTTATAATTTTACTGGAAATATAGGACCTTTTGTTAGAAACTTTCTGTATGGAATTTGTATAAAATATATACAACCGCCTTAAGGTAATGTACAAGAAATATAATTTTTTGCAAGGAACTTTCTGTATGACATTTATACAAAATACATAGAACTGACGGAAGGTAATGTGCTGGCCACATCAGATTTTTTAATTAGTTATTTAAATGTAAAAATTTTCACACTTTCAGAATAAGGACATTAATATAGCTGTAAGATATGGGAAAATTTATTCGTGCATCAGGTTAATTTCACTTGCCTTCATATAGATATTTATTTTTATTTGAGTAATGCAACACTAAATTTATTTGCTATTTAAACAAATAACAAATTGCTATAGCGGCCGTGAAATAAACGACCGTAAAAAGTAATCGTTTATAAGTAGATTCAAAATAAGTGAGAATTGACACTTTATGGTTGTCAGAAGATATGCAAAACAACTATTTATGTTATAGTTAACTAAAAAAATACTTATTAACCTCTGATTTTTAGATAGTGGATTTGGTAGAACTATACTATACTAATATAGGCAAATGTACAACATAAATGTTGACAGTTAAACTAACTATGGGCGTTTCGTACGAGAGAATAAAACTATTTCCCCATTATGGGCCAATTTTACAACAACCTAATGACGACATATTTCTTCAAAAAAAATTCTAGACCCTCTATTAAACTGATTACTTATATTCCTTTTCCTTGTCATGAAATCCACGCGTTACATATTCTTTACAATTTTTATTTAATTATGTTTTGAAAAATGAAAATGATTCATTTTGGGATTTCTTAACATAAAAAAATACTATAATACATTATAAAATACTTATAAAATATATCTCGGTTCATTCCCATTATTTTGCGAAATTTTTGCTTGAGGTAAAATAATAAAACTAGTGATGCACGACGAGGCGAGAGTACTCTCGCATCTCGTCTCGTCTCGTTGCATTATGCGAGACGAGAACGAGAGCGATATTGCAATTTGAAAATCGAGGCGAGATCAATGTAACAACTGCGAGAAGTGAGAAATCTCGCGAGATTCTTGCGAGAGTCTCGCAATAAAAAGTATTTTTAACTTTATAGCTTTGATTCATAAATTCAATGAAAAATGCACCGTACAAGAAATGGAGTCAACGGTAATTCGTGCACAGAAAAGCGAATGAATTGACTATATTTTTTGAGTATATCGTCGAATGATATCGGTCGCAGAGCGAGGAAATGCAATATAAAGACTAAATCGGTTTTGCATCTAATATAACTAGTTTTTCTCCAACATTTTAGCCCCTAATTCATCCCAGTTAAAACTACGGTTAATAAAATTCTTGTCGTCCCTGAAAAGTAAAGGATCTTATATTACGCGTCGATAGGAGCCAACACTGAGTGAAGCGGAGTGATTGGTTGCCAGCGGGTTCACAGTGTAGATCTTTTTTATGAGTAAATCTTACTTAAATAGTGGCATATAGTTAATGATAAAGTGTAGAAACTTTTAGTTACAAATTTTTTTTTTAATGTTTAATTAGTTTTACTGGTCACAGAATGTATTAAAAGATGTACGTATTGAAATAATTTGGTGACTAGAATTTAGTGTTTCATCTCTTTATTATAGTTATACGACTGTAAATACACGGAAGACGGAACGATTAGTGCGAACTTGTCTTTTGTAGTTCAACTGATACGTAAATACCTAGGTAAATACGTAGTGCACAAAAGCTTATTTTTACAGCGAGACTTTCGCGCGAGAACGAGACGAGACCCAAAAAAATGTGCGAGAACGAGAGCGAGATCGAGATTGCAGAGCCGAAAACGAGACGAGATCGATATTTTATATTTCTCGTCTCGTCTCGCCTCGCGTGCATCACTAAATAAAACCTCGCCTTTAGCTCGGAATTTGGTCAGGTAATTTGTCTGGACCAGACAACAAATTATAATAAACAAAAAAGAATTAACCTATAAAATAATGTTCATTATACAGGTGAATGAAAAAATGGGGACAATTTTCTTTATTATTAATTTAAATCTTCAGTGCCGGATTAAGGAAATATGGGGCCCTAGGCAAAGACTTTACATCGGGCCCCTACTCTCCTCCCCCATTTTTTACTTCCTTGTAAAAGTAAAGGAAGTATTGTATTCGCGAAAAATTTGGGTTTCCAGATTTCAACGGAAATATCCATTTTGGCCATCCCTGAATCCATTCTGATTAATTTCGTCGTGACGTCTGTACGTACGTACGTATCTCGCATAACTCAAAAGCGGTAAGCCGTAGAAAGTTGAAATTTTGTATTTAGGACTTCTATTACATCTAGTTGTGCACCTCCCTTTTTGGTCATTACATAATTTCCAGAAATGGTACTTTATTTGAAGCCTATAATAGATTTTAATGAAAAACTATATTAAAATATAATTTGGTTAAAACAGGCTAACCGGAAGTGATATATTACCTGAAGTTGTTAAGAGTTTTTCTTGAATAAAATGGTTTCATTTTAATTTTAGAAATAAATGCTTCAAATAAAAGTTTTAGAGAATTAAATTCTGCGTCTAGCACATCAAGTATTATTAAATTAGGTCTTTGTATAAGCGAGATATGTAAATTTAAAACGTATATACTTTTTGGTTTTTGTAATGAAGCTTGCAATGGAATAGGACAAAAAATAACAAAAAAATAAAAAATAGATGTTAATGTCAAATTACGTCAAATACGTGCAATTTTATAATTGAGTCTATACTTCATATTAGTCTTGCGTATAAGGAAGTCGTGTGGTGTCCACATCAGATTTTTTACTTAATAAAGTTAAAAACGAAAATAAATAGGTACAATATTGAAATTTTGGTTATTTTATGATATAATGCACATACAAAATTTAAACAATAAAAAATAATCGAAAAATGAAATAGAACCTGCACATAACATTGTAAGACAAGTTAGAAAATTATTAATCTAAAATAAACTACAGAAAAATAATATCTATTACAATATAAATAATAGTATAAATTACAATTTTTTTTGTACTTTTAATTCAGTGAATTTAGTAATATACAACATAGATATACTATTTAATTTTCGTTTTCCTAAAGTACTTCTCAAATAATTTTTTTTTTTTGATGTGATAAGTATTTTCAAGAGAAATCGTAATTTTTTTTAAAGGGATTATATTAATTTTTATATTTTCTCAATCAAAGTAATTTAAGTTAGTTTTTTAGTGATGTCAAATACTTGCATTTTCATTAAATATTAACCTGGTTATTAATTTTTCAAAATTAAGATAGGTACTTTATTTAATGCATTGCTTTGAGGAAATATTTTGACGCTTACCTAAAGCTGCGTTCCCACTGGGTCGGCTTTGCCATTCGGCCGAACGATGTCGCATTTCAATTTTATCTTTAGATTCTCCAAAGAAAACCGCAGTTTATGTTATGCTATCGTGCCTCTTATGATCATAATTAATCATTTTTATTACTAAAGTCTCACAAAACGATACATTTGTATTAATTTTGACGTTTATTGACTTCTGACATCTGATGGCATCTGATAACATATGCAACAGAAAAAGGATTATTTTGATGTGTGCATCAGTTGTTGCGCTATAATTTTTTTTTTTTAAATAATAGGAGATGGTGGGTTCGACCTATAAATCTAAATAGACAAAATAAGAGATAAGTCATCATCCATTACGAAAAAATCAAATGACAGCTATAACTGTTGATTGAAATTAATATTAATTTAATGTTTTTTTAAATACATATTTTGAAAGTTATCGCCATCAAATTATGTTGCTATGCGTTTGTTAAGCGGTTGCTATGTAATAGTCAATAAAAATATTTTCGGCCTAGGCAGTAAAAGTGACATTTTACAGACAGTTGTCAAAAAAGTCGTACTTTTGATGTCAATCAGAAAAAAAATTGTATTTAAATTTAATTTAATTATATTCTTTATTGAATCAGACACTTCGATTTTTTCGAAATAATCAATAGTTATATCTCGAGTGCTAAGAATTTAATCGATTAAATTTGACATGTCTGGCTTATGCAATAAATTTTGCTTGTTTGAATACATAACTTAAAAAACACGAAACCGCAGGTCAGGGGATTTTATCTTAAATTATTATGTATGATAACATTTTATTAAAAGCAAAGTTTTATAAATAAACCAGACATCAAATTTAATAATCAATTCAATTCTTTAGCACGAGAGGTATGTCTCAAGGTTATTGCATTCATTTTTTACTTGTCAAATAATACTTAAAGATGTAGAATATCAGTAAAGTTAAAAAAACATGTAAGTATTTTGCTTCTGCGACTAATAATACGGAAGTAAAATTCATGACCTTTCGTCACAAAAAAGTGGCATTTGAGTTCATCCCCAACTTTGTAATTTAAACTGTAAGTCTAAAATTAATAAAGAAAATATCCATTTCTCCCTATTTTTTAATCATCCTGTATATTGCTACGAAACATATAAATTGTAATAGGGCTGTTGAAAGAATTTTTATATGCCTTCTAAGTATTAAATTTAAAAAGATATCATTATTTAAATAGCCTCAAATTTGAAAATATCACCAAATATCCGTTAGATATTTTACAATTAATTTTTGAAATTTGGATAATATTTAAAAAAGTCACGTGATCTGAAACAGAATGTGACGTCACAACACATACATCGTTCTCGGCTCCAATTGGTCCCTTATAATGTCAATTCTTTGTGTTTTGTTACAAGCGTTATTATAAATACATTGTCAAAGTTGTCAAACAATTGTCAAATTTTTGAGTTTGGTTCGTGTTAGATAATACAAAATTCAATATAAAATGAGTAATTTACAGTATCGTATTGTGCCTTCTTGCAAAAATGCGCTAGGAACAAATCTACTATTGAATTTATAAATATGCCAAAAGATGTGAAGAAAAGAAAATTGTGGCTGGAAGCAGTAGGTCGAAGAGCTGATGGTTGGGTTTTTACATTTTATTTTACCTTAACTCTTTAACACACCTTATTTCGGCAACAGTAAAACAGTCGTTTTCTGATATTCAGCCATCATCCAGCTTTCGATTTTCGGTAGACTGTCCGACTTAGCTTGAGTGTATTCTGTATTAGCCATTATTACTCATTTATAATGGAAAATATCAGCGTCAAATGTCAAATTAGAAGTTTGTTATTAACATGTGACAAACTATCGCCTACGTTTATTTATCTAAATGACAAAAATAAATGTAGGTGATGGAAAAACTGTTTTTCTATTGGCTGTGAATGACGTAATGTATGTACTTCTACGACACAGGAGTGGGGGGTTGATTTTCATGACTATTTTTGGCGCCAATATTCGTATTTAATTATTTATTTATTTACGAAAATAACAACAAATTATTAAAAAAAAATTATTATAAACTTTCATTTAAAATACTTTTTGAAGAATGCGAAACAGGCTCATTATTGTTTTATAACAACCAGTCTTTGTTAATATTAACTACAATTATAAATTTGTATGCGGCGCAATTCATAATTTTGACAGACAAATTATGAGAATTATAAAATTTAAATACTCCTAGAACTGACGTTAAAATAACTGAATTATTTACGGTTGACAAAAAGGTATATAATCAAAATTACTTAACGACAATTAATATGTCATACTATATTAAAAATGATAAATAATTCCAAGTAAATACGGAAATACGTATATTCACGTTCGTTTATCATTATGTTTAACTTGTTTCAGAATGTGCATATTATAAATTTCACGAAAAATATAATTCAGTTTGTGTCTGTCTTCAGTTGTAGTGTGAGTGTGTGAAATTATTATTCTATGACTTGTGTTGGTATGTTTTTAATTGTTTACCATTAGTATAGATTTTATCATTTTATTAGAAAAGGAAACAGTGTATATATTACATTTGTTACATAAATTGTTTGATATTCAAAGCAAGTATTTTAATTAGAACAAAATACTTAGAAATAACCTATGCATGTAATTTATTTAACATGCTTATTATACAAAATTACTTATATTTGTAAGCGTAATGTGCAGGTACCAGCTAAATGCATGACTGAATGCAAAAATTATAACGGGTTGGAATTATTGCTATGCATTTTTCCTAAGTAATGTTAAGTATAATAGTTTGAACAGAAAAAAAATAATTTAAAATTTGATCATATAAATTATAGTAAATGTGATTAAGTCATTAACAACGTTTCAAGAACTTATTAATTAATTATGTAAAAATACAGCGAAACCGCAGAAAATTGTCCTCGCGTTAGATCTGAATAAAAAGTTTGCATCCTATTTATTTTCATATCCAATCATGCGGAAAACGTTATTCTGAAACTCCTTGCAAATTCCAAAACTAGCTACTCTCGATTCGGAAAACTTGTATTCTTTTCAGAATCATTAATTTCTAATTTCCCGCACTTGTTACAAAAATAATTATTACAAACTAACTGCGGGAACGCGGGAAGACATATTTCTCGCATGAGCGGTGTTTGAACCTCTAACATAGTGTAACGTTTTTTATTTATTTGGGTGAAGTGTAAATATTAGACAATTATTACTAATTAAATAAATAAATATATCATCACGGCATATTACCCATTGCTGGGTGTGCCAATCTGCTTTGTACGCAGATATCGGTAATGATGACATATTTGTACCGTGCGGGTGTTTACCAGGCGTCACCTCACGGGCACTCATTGCTGGTGTGGAGAGTGCACGGGGTCAATTTAGTGCCATTTAAAATTCGAAATATTTGGCGTCGGTCGGGATCGAACCCGGTTGCCCAGATTCGCGACCAGACACTATAACTAAATATTAAAATGTATTAAATAATGACTGATGACTAATATTGAACAATTATGAAAAACTAATTAAGACTAAAACTATAATTAACTAAATAACACTAACACTATTTATTTATTTAACCAATGGGGTATGTGACCATATTCGAATTTCAATATATGTGTCATAAAATATAAAAACTAGCTACTATAACTTCTCATGATAATAATAAAAACTAAACATTAATTTGTAATAATCTTGTTATTAACAATAAAATGTTTTGGAGAAGGGATATATGCCGTAAGTATGTTTGAATCGTGGACAAAGACAGACAGACTGCGGTAAGGAAAGAGACAGTTATAAATAAGCGTAACAGTGTCGCGTTTATGTTGTGGTAGATATGGCAGGGTGTGGCGTGATCACATCTGGCTATAACTATCTCTTTCCCTCCCAGTCTAACCGTCTTTTTTCACGCTTCTACCAATGTCACGTCACAAATCCCTTCCCTAAATTTTTAATCATTATTTTCTCGTAAAGTACGAATAATTAATCGATGAAAAAAAATACGGGTATTTTATTTTTTTGTCTAATATCATATTATATAAAAATAAAAATTTGGTCACACCCCATTAACACTACTATTTATTTCCACGATAGTACTAATTATTTATTTCACTACGCGTTCCAATCATAAACTGCCGGTCTGTTGCAGACTCTTGTATACTGTTTACGCGATATTTATATCGCTATATTTATATCACTATATACTTTATATCACGTTCAACTGTCCGCCTACCGACCTCCACAGCGTCTATATACTCAACTGACTCTACAGTGTCTGTATATTCAACTGCTCGGACAGAAGTCACACCTTTCACCTCACTGTCTGTCTATTTATGTAACTCTATCTCTTCCACAGCCTCAGTATTACCAACTATCCGTATGCCACAATTCTTCCACACAAATGCCGAGTATCCACTCCAACTCGCTGATATTGTCCTTGTATACCTAGCTTCACAATACTCGTCAACACTACCGAGTATTCACTTCCACAGCTATCCCAATAAACTAGAACGTTCACAATAACGAAATTAGCGCAGCGTAGGCCTGCGGTAATTTCAGTTAGCGCAAGAGTTTGTAAGCTTCAAACTTATGGTTAGTAGTTAACAGAAGAGCCAATCACAGGACAGAGTAGAATGAAGTAGTGATGTTGCAGAAAAAGAAAGATACTATGACATTTGTTAAGGTTTGACGTTGACAGTTGTTTTTAAGAGAAATAAATTACATTTGTGTTGAATTGAAGTAGAATTTCATACTGACTTTATTAGCAGATATGTCATAAATAAATATTGTATAGGTACCTTATAAAAATACATTAATATGAGTTTTGTAGGTTGGAGGCAATAAAAACTTCTTCTTTTGAACTTTTTTATACAACAAAAAATATATATATATATATTAAATAATAGTTAAATCTGCTAAACAAGAAGTACGTACATATATTAAACCAGTTATTAAATTTTTGAATCAAATGTACTATTTTACCAAGAAAAATAGTAATTTGGAAGTCGTTAATTTCATGTATTGTGAACTATGTTTACTAATTATAACCACTAACCATAACTAGTAACACTAACTACTAATTTCGTATTGTGAATGAGGCTTAACTTCCAGACTCGCCGTTACTGTCCTCATACACTATAGCTTCCCAATACTCGTCAACAATACCGAGTATTCACATTCACAGCTATCCCAGTATACCAGTAACTTCCAGAGTACCTATTCCACTCGACACTTTACTGCATACGCTCACTACGATACTGCTGTGCTTCTCAAACTCACTAACACTCTATGTGAATATTTCTATGTCTCTGAAAGTAACTATCTGATTCCCGAGCATAGCTGCATCCCTTTTATACAGCTGCCATTAACTTCCAGAGAGCTCTAGAATGTTCGACCGCATAATAACATTGAACACAAAAGGTTTAGGCGACCGGAAGTAATTAAACACGCCGCGGCTTGTTTATTTACGTAGCCCGGCTGCTAGCGCGATTGCGTCATCGCTATACTTAGACCGATATCTGTGTACAAAGCAGATTGGCACACCCAAAATATATATATATATATATATATATATATATATATATATATATATATATATA
>OY720459.1:49471516-49520503 GCA_963082715.1 Harpalus rubripes
AATAATATTAAGTTAGCAGAATAGGGATCGGTATGTCACAACATTATTAATTTCACTAATAAAATAATTTATAATAAAATTTACTTTAGTTTAATTACAACTAGCTAAAATTGAAATGCAGTACACATTTTTTAAAAGGCGTTACCTTGGAAACCCCTATTGTTTCATTCCTATTTTGATTTAGATATTTTTTTGAGATTAGATTCTTCATAAATCCGGTAGATGGATCTGGTAGATATTGAACAATTTTCGAACACGGAAACATTTTACCACTCATGTGTTCGAACACAGTCGGTAGATGTGGTATCTACCGGTAGAATTTTTGTAAATGCGTATGTATTTTCTATAAAATCCATACAGAAAGTTCCTTGCAAAAGATTCTAAATTTCTTGTATGTACATTACCTTTCGACAGTTGTATTATGCATTTTATACTAATTCCATACAGATAATTTCGAGCAAAATGATCCTAACACAAATATACTACGAATATGTCAATTGCACTTGACACTGACATCTTTCAATCAGAATTTTCTTAATATAGTATCTGTTTCTAGCATAGCTGGCTAATTTATGAAGTTTAATTTCAATATAATTTTATAATTCTATATCCATTTAATATGAAGTATAAAATGCAGTCAAATCGAATAGAGAATACAATGTTCTTTATTATTTATAATAACATTAAATGTGAAAAAATGATATTTAACATCGTTTTTTCAAGAAAAACTGTTAAAATCTTCAAATGAGAGCACTTCCGGTTGACCAATTATAACCAAAATCTAATCAGCTCTTCATATGGATGCAACGAAGAGGAATACGAAAGAATTATAATTTTTGGAATTGTAGTATTAGAGTTATCGCAGACGAAAATTTAGTTACATACACACACACACACACATACACACACATACACACACACACACACACACACACACACACACACACACACAGACACACATACATACACACATACACACACACACACACATACAGACATCATCGTAAAAATAGTAAAATCGTATTCTAGGGACCTTAAAACGTGCTTATTCATTAAAAACTCACCACCGAATTTTTTGACCAAAGACAATACCTTCCTTACCTAAAGGTGACGGAAGGTAAAAAAGGCGATAGCTTGTCACATGTTAAACTGTATGTGCTCTGACGTCACATTCTGCTTCAGATCACTTGACTTTTTCAAAATATTACACAAATTGTAAAAAATCTAATGGATATTTCGTGATGGTTTCAAGTTTCAGGCTCTTTAAAGAACAACATCTTTTAAAATATAATTTAAAATATTGTCGTGTAAAAAATATTGCTGAAAATTTTCCTGGGAAGAGATGGTCGCTTTCTAGCATATATTATGCTATTAGCTGGCTGATTGAAATTGAAACGATTTTCAGAAAACCTGAACACTTCATGTACCATTCTGAATTTTCCTCATTTGTAACAGTTACGAGAGTAGCAACGAAAGTTTCTGTAAACAAATATAACTAAGCTAACTACGAAAAATGAATGACAGTTCTTGATATAATTCGTTATCGGTTATCAGTAATTTTCCATGCAGTTTTAAAGTACGCACGTCGAACTGAAAATGCAGTTAACAAGACAAAATTTCCTAGCCATGATATTTTGCGATTTTAAGAGACCGCTCTCTCCAAAACAATGCATCGAAAAGCTTCGGGATGCTTTTAGAAATAAACCACCTAGTATCAGATCTGTTCACAGCTGGTAAAATGAATTTAAATTTCATCGAGTTTCTCCTAATGACGATTTACGCGAAGATCGGCCAATTTTTGCAGTTACGGGTGAAAACATAACATAGCTGCTATTCGTACAATGATTAAAGAAGACAACCGTGTCACATACAGAATTATACGGGCTACTTTGGGCATTAGATTGACCGCTATAAATAAAATTTTGCTCGATCATCTAAAAGGCAGGAAAGTTTGTTACCGTTGGATACCTCATAATTTAAATGATGGTCAAAAGCAACATCGTGGAATGGTGCATTAAAACATTAAAAAAGTACAACGAAGGTAAATCTAAAGCAGTGTATGATATAACAGGTGATGAATCATGGATGTATGCATTTAAACTTGAAACAAAACGACAATCAGTTCAATGGGTCTTTCCAATAGACCCCAATCCTGTCAAAGTAAAACGATAGTTCGAACAAAAATGATTGCCACTTCTAATTGGTACGTAACAATTTATTTGCCACGGGTGTTTGAAATAGGCCTCGAAGTAAACTAGTATTACATCAGGACAATGCATCCTCACATACTGCTGCGCAAACTAATGCCTATTTAAAAGAATCAAAGGTGGAATTACTGGAGCACCCACCCTACAGTCCTGACCTTGAACCTTATGATTTCTTCCTATTTCCTAAATTAAAGGAAATAATGTGCGGTTACCGATATACAAGTGCAAATGAAACGGTTGAAGCCTTTGAAAACGTGGTCTCTCAAGTGTCTCAAGAAGAATGGATTTCTTGCTTTAACGATTGGTTTTATCGAATGCATAAATGTGTTGAGTTAAAAGGAGAGTATTCCGAAAAACAATAAAAATAGCTATTTGTGTATTAAGAGCGTAAGATAGGACATTGACGATTGCGGCATTCTCTCGAAATCGACAATTTCCATTTGCGATCGAAACACACACAAGATTTTTTGTACAGTCCTCCACCATAACAAAAAATAATATTTACACTTTGTACTTACAGTATACTATTCAATAGTTTTGCAGTGAAGATAGGAACGTATTCAAATATGACTTCAAGATATTGTTTTGGCTTTCGTTTTTACAAAAAAATAATGCCAATTTTGCAAAGAATATTATAAAGTTTTTGTGTAATTTATTTGTTTCAAGTACATTAAACTAGTGCAGTGGAAAAATGGATGTCCATTGGGAGCTTTCACGCCAAACTTTTGCAGGTAGCAGCACAACTGTTCACACAATTTATTTAATATTTTATTTTTATTTATCGTTATTTTCCATTCTTTTTGAGCTATTGCTTCAATCTAATCTAAGCATTTTATACTTTCGTTTTTGTAAATAAATGTTATTTTCACAGCAGTGCGGTATTTTGTTTGGTTATGTAATATACCGACAGAGCAGTTATATGTCAGATCAAATTGACTTATGAAGGTGGTAAATGTGTAACTACAGTGCCATTAGTTCCTGACTAAACGTTTCTATTAAGAATGTAGACAAGTGACATTTCTCAACATTGTATACTTAGAAATTTGGAAAGCTAGCGTTTTTTCTATTTTGTCGCGCATGAGCAGCAAAGTGACATTTTGCGTTGACAACAGAACGCAAATGCCTACTTTGTATATAGACTGTGGAAAAAATAACTCTGGAATTTTTTTTTTAAATAGTTTTAGTGATGCACGACGAGGCGAGAGTACTCTCGCATCGCGTCTCGTCTCGTTGCATTATGTGAGACGACAACGAGAGCGAGATTGCAGTTTCAAATTCGAGGCGAGATCGATATAGAAGCGAGAAATCTCGCGAGATTCTTGCGAGAATCTCACAATAAAAAGTATATGTAACTTTATAGCTTTGATTCATAAATTCAATGAAAAATGCACCATACAAGGAGTGGAGTCCACGCGATTTCGTGCATAGAACACAAAATTATATGGAATTCACTATATTTTTGAGTCTATCTAGAGTCTATTGGTATCGGTCTTAGAGCGAGGAAATGCAAAATAAAGACAAAATCGAATAATAGAACTTGTTTTTCTCCAACATTTCAGCGCTTAATTCATCCCAGTTAAAACCACGGTTAATACAATTTGTACCGTCCCTGAAAAGTAAATGATGTTATATTAAGCGTCGATGGGAGCCAACAGGTTGAGAAGCGGAGCGATTGGTTGCCAGCGGGTTACCAGTGTGGAGGTTTTTTATGACTTAATCTTACTTAAATAGTGGCATATATTTAATGAAAAAGTGTAGGTACTTTTAGTTACAAAAAATATTTTTTTAATGTTTAATTGGATAAACTAAATTATTTACTGATATCACATTTTCTGGTGACCGTAAATGAATAAACATTATGTTCGTATTGAAATAATTTGGTGACCAAAATTTAGTGTTTCGTTGCTTTATTATAGTTATACAACTGCAAATATATGGAAGACGGTGCTATTGGTGCGAACTTGTCTCTTGTAGTTAAATAGTTACGTAAATACGTAGTGCCCAAGCGCTTATTTTTATAGCGAGACTCTCGCGAGACTCTCGTGCGAGAACGAGATGACACCCAAAAAAACCTGATGTGGCCAACACATAACCTCTCGCCAGATATTTTACCTGGTTGTACGCATAAAACGAAAAATATTTTTAAATACAAATACATATATTCATGTCTCACTACAAAATAATTATTTTAATATAAATTATGTACAATACATACATTTTCTTTATATTCAATATCCTGAATTTTTTTTTCTACTTTCCTTTTCTTTTTCTTTATATTCGTCATTTTTTCGCAAATTCCTTTTATATTCTTTTTTACGTATATTCTTTTGCGTTGTTGACTTTTTTATTTTCATAATCTTCATAATAATGTACACATATTTTGACAGAGGCATAAAAATATTTTTGACAGTGACATTTATGTGTCAATTACATTTGAATTTCTTGCCTTGTAGTAGTTTGATCTGAGATTTTTTACATCAAATTATTTTATATGCCTTTCTTTATCTCTAAATCTATAGAAGATATAATAATGAATTTATATTTATCGAATAAAGAATTTAACGTTCTTTAATATAAGTATTAACATAAATTTTCGATAAATAATATTTAGATAATTTTTTTCTTGTAACTACTACTTCCAGTTGTCCAATTGATACCAAAACTGACTTGACTCTTCCCATTATTGTTAGATTGAGGAATCCGTAGTTAAAAATGTCTTAAGTCTTATAGTATTTGAGATATAGTGAATCCAACATCCACACACACACACGCACACACACACACACACACACACACACACACACACACACACACACACATACACACATCCACACACACACATACGGACATCATCGTAAAAATTTTATAATCGGATTCTAGGGACCTTAAAACGTGCTTATTCATTAAAATCTGGATACAATACCTCTCTTAGCGAGAGGTAAAAATGTGCGAGAACGAGAGTGAGATCGAGATTACAGAGCCGAAAACGAGACGGGATCGATATTTTATATTTCTCATCTCGTCTCGTCTTATGTGCATCACTAAATAGTTTGCAGAAACTCTCGGTGCTACCGTCGTATTAACCTTCCACTCCCAGTTACTCTGAAACTGAAAGAATCCTATGTTCAAGTGCTCCTCGAAATTTCTATTGTTTATTTGCTTGGCGAGGAAGTAGCCTCTTTTAATGTGTAATTATGTATTTCCCGTAATTGTGATTCAGAAAATTTAAGTATACATACTTACTATTACTAATTAGATAAACGAACAGATTAGTTTTCAACTGTCCAGCACAACAAACTCTAAATATGTAAAAAACTAATCAAATTGTTACTCAATAGAATTTTATTCGTTGTACAATGAAAGCTATCATAAATCAATCTCATTTTATCTCGATCAATGAACATTATTATCTCGAGAGGTTTGGATTCCAGAATAATAAATCGAGTAGAAACTAGAAACATATGCTCTTTGCATCTTAGATCGTTTGAGGTAAAATAGGGCATCTAGCGAGATTAGATTCTACAGTTCATGAAATCGTAATAAAACGGGTTTTGTTCAAAACAAATACAGGAAATGTGTAATTGATGAGAAATAGTTTACCTTGAACACTCTAGATTTTAATAGGCAAAAAGTTTTTGTTTGTAGTTGGGATTATGTTTCAAGTATTGGGCTTTGTAAAATTATTTTTTAATGAATTATACAATATTGAGGAGTTTATTTATTTGGGTGAAGTGTAAAATTCAGAGAATTATTATTAATTAAAATAGATATTTATTAAAACGATAAATAACTATTAACAAGATAATAACAATGACGATTACTATGGTTAAACAAATATTAGATACTAATTTAAAACTAATGCTACAATTCTGAACAAATCTGTAAGTCTTACAGATCTGTAAATCTGTAAAATAATGACAAAAACGCATCTATTTTTGTTGATTAATACAAAATTATACATAAGAGTGACAGTTTTCGTTGTTATTTTGTTCATTATTTACAGATTTTACAGATCTGTAAGACACAGATTTGTTCAGAATAGGCTACTTGCGTGGTACTGAAATTCTTTCTCTCACTAAATACCTAAAGTAAAGTTGAAAACGTATGTAAAAATATAAATTTTATTTTAAAAAAATTATAAATGTTTTTTAATAAATTAAGAAAGAAGATTTTCTTTGACGTCATTATTTTGAACTGGAGAAGGGGATGCATATTTAGAATGTAACCTTAATTTGATTTTGACATTAGTTCATTTTTCTGTCACTGTCTCTCTTCTTTATTACAGTGGACCCCCGGTTCTCCGACAAACGTTTTGCAGGGCAGTGTCGGACTATCGAATTTGTCGGATTATAGAGTACTGCCTAAGACCCCCTATAGTCCGGAATTTTTTACAAACGAGTACCTTGTAATCCGACGAATTACAGATCCAGTGATAAGATTCTATATGTTATACTCTGAAGTACAAATCATACTTCAGTATGTATGTCAAATTTAGTAAATTAAACAACACAATAGAGAGCTTACGTTTTATTATGAAATTAACGTCATTAATGCTATAGAACTTACAAACAATAATAACTTTACATTAGGAAATATGTAATTGTGTACAAACAAATGTACATACTAAAATAATCAAAAATTATGAATAAAAATAACCTGCTCAATCATGCATTATCTACATTAGCAAAGACTGTCAAAAAATATTCAATAATAATAGTCATGTCGGATTACAGGGGGTGCCGGATTAGACAGGGGCCGGATTACCGGGGGTCCACTGTATTTACAATTTGCGTAGTTTCTGTTACTTTTATTACGTATTGCGATTTGTTAAGCAGGATTTTGAAGGATTTTAACTTAGCTTATATTCGTAAAAAATTAAAATAACAAACGAAAATATTAACCTCCAAACTATTAATCAAACGTCAAACAGATGATCTGTCATGTTTAAATTACCCGCACATGCAGTTGCTATTGGACGTACCGATGTTATTGCTTTACGGCAATTCATTGGTTCGGCGTAATTCTACGTCATACACGGCGGTAATTTAAATATTAAAATTTCATTATTCTTTTTCTGGCCAATTAATGATATTTTGCCAAAAGAAAAAATATGGGTAGCAAGTTTTTATTGACTCTTCAAAAATATTATATAAAGAATGGCACGCAAGTAGCCCATTGCAGCATAAGAATGTAATTAATTACTTAAACACTAAGATTATTTATTTATTTAAACAATTAACACGACTTTTATTTAACTATTTGTTCATTTATTTCACTACGCGTTCCAATCTTAGACTGACTGCCGGACTGTTGCAAACTCTTGTAGACAGTTTCCGCGATATTTATATCACTATATTTATATCCCTATTTATTTATATCACATTCAACTGTCCGAGCCAGTATCACCAACTGTCCCAATACGCATCAACACTATCGATTATTCACTTCCACAGCTATCTCATTATACCAGTAACTTGCCGAGTACTCCACACGACACTATACTGCATACGCTTCCCACAACACTGCTATGCTACTAAACACTTTACATAAGATCTCAATTCGTCTCAGCTCACCCCAGTTGGGGGGAGCGTAATAGGTTATGCAAAGTTAACTAGAAAAAATGCGCCGCAGGCAATTTTTTTTTCATCCAATGTCAAATGCCTTATTATTGAACATTACATTTTTTTTTTCAGGAACGTGAAGCTGCATGTTTTCCCCCTTTCATGTACAAAAAAAATTGCCAGATCACAGACCATTTTAGAAAAGTGAATATGTTTAACGGATTGCTAACCTATCTGGATAAATTGTCAAAATTGAATATCAACTGCACTTCTACTATTACAATGGGGTATTCCGGTGATATGGAAATAATGCAAAATAATAACTTTTTTCTATAGTTTACATCTTCATAAAGTAGGAAAATATAATAAAACATGTTTATTAAAAACTTTTAATTCATAA
Organism: Harpalus rubripes; assembly: GCA_963082715.1. Lineage (NCBI taxonomy): Eukaryota > Metazoa > Arthropoda > Insecta > Coleoptera > Carabidae > Harpalus > Harpalus rubripes. The sequence continues at coordinate 49,479,685 of OY720459.1, forward strand.
TTTAATGTTAGAAAATTGGAATTTTTACAGCTCTAGAAACGTCCTTGAAATTTGTGACGTGAAATTGATAATTTGTTGCTCATTTCACGGTAGATATTTACGTTTAGAATCATAGATGGTGCCAGTAGTTAACACGCGCGTATATTTCTTGTTTGACATTTCGTCCACTTTATTTGCAGCAATTCTCGAACAAAACATACCTTCGGCTTTTAACATTACGTATTTCTGCACTCACGTATTGTGAGTTATGGAGAAAATAATCATTTACCATGGCAGAACCCACAGCAGGTTACCAGAATCAGTCTTTGTTTAATCAGGTTCCATAATTATGAAATATTACTGGTATTTTTACAACAAACAAACACTGTAATACACGCTGCTTCTGAAACCATGTGTAAAAAAGCAAACGGCTGTCATGAACATGTGGATTTAGACGCTGAAGTTTGTTGCAGATGTCACTATCGATTTGACGTCATAAGCGCGCCAATGACAAGAAAATTTGAATTGCGATGAAAATTTTAAAAATTCATATCTCACGTGATGTATCCATTTTCTTACTCAAAATTAGATAGTCAGAGTCCTACTGGTATGTACTAATGAAAAAAAATATTTTTAAAAAATGTCGGAATACCCCATTATATTTTAACTGACATACATATTACGTAATCAAAATTTATATTTGTACAACAAGCAATCAAATATTAGCTGTGCAAAATACATTATTTAATTTTATTCTCCATCTTAAATTATAATATTTGCGTTTGTTTGATTTTGTTTTTTTTTTATCAAGTCCCGTGTATACGCGCCTGTTGGGCACCCATTTATTTTAAATAATATATCTACCTATATAGTTTTTTTCATATACCCACATAAAACGATATAAAGACGCGGGTATCTAAATTTAAATAATTACATATACCAGGTGTTTACTTTTTTATGAATTACAGGTAATATGTACAATGGTGAAATTTTCATATGGCTGTAATTTTTACCCTATTAATTTTATAACAAAAGTGTAAATACAAATAATATAGTATGTGGGCACTTGGGTGAGCACAAGACTTTTTACTCTAATTTTTAATGCTTTCATTTCTACCATTACTATATACTCTGGTATCCATGCCCACAATCCACTTTATGTACCGTACTTGCAAGTCTTTTATTTTTTTATATTCTGTCCATCCATATAAACAAGTTTATGATTCCAAACAAAATAAATAGTTATTTGTGTATCAAGGTTGTAAAAGTGATCTTTTTTGGCCGAATCTGTAGATTGCAGCCGAGGCGACCGCCGAGGCCAGCAAATCAGATGAGGCTAAAAAAGAACTTTTAACCGAGGTGCACACAACATTTTTTAGGAGACTATCACAAAAAGATATAAACTTTATTTAAAAAATCAATTTCACAATTTTGGCAGTGACAGTTATCTGACAATTACATATATTTGGTTATTCATGTCACTTGCAGAGTGCTTTGCTCTATCACCTGGACAACTCACAAAACAATCTGTTTTGTACTGTTGTGTTGTTTACTGTCAAAATATTTTAAATCGTGGTGAAAACGTGTGTATCTCGTGATAAAATATCTACAGTTATTAACTGAGAAGCAAGAAAATGAGCAGTTCAGATAGCGAAGATATCTCTAATACTCCGCCAGAAATACATGAAGCTGCGGGTAGGGCGACGTTAAATTTATTGCCCGAAAAGTCCCAGAAAATTTATCTTAAACAATTTGATATTTTTGAAGAATGGTGCAAGTTACATAAAATTAAAAATTTAACGGAAAATGTGTTTCTTGCGTTTTTTTCGGTTCGTTGTGGTCTTGCTATTCTATGATAAAATTAACCGTGATGGTAAAAAAGGATATCGATATCAGTAAATTTTCAAAACTCATTGCGTTTTTAAAGAAACAAAACGTGGGCTACAAAGCAAAAAAATCGGCGATATTTACAAGAAGTGAAATAATAAAATTTTTGCGAGAAGCGCCGAATGAAAATTATCTCATGTGGAAGGTAGGTATTCATTTTTTTTATACATATGCACATAGTTTAAATGGTTTACTTTTTCATGAAGGTTTGCTTGATAATTGGATTAGCTGGAGCATGCAGGAGAGAGGAGTTACGAAAAATAGCGATGGATGACATTCAAGATAAAGGTGATATGCTGATAATTACAATCCTAGAGACAAAAACAGGAAATAAAAGAATTTTCACCATAACCGATGAAATAGTCGAAGAATTAAGTGTTTTAGAGTTATACAGGCAATATTTAGTCCTACGTCCTCCCCATACAAGCCACAAAACGTTTTTTGTTAACTATCGCCAAGGAAAGTGCAGCACTCAAGTTATAGGAGTGCATACATTTGGAAAAATTCCAAGTCTAATTGCAAAATATTTACAATTGCCGAACCCCAACAATTACACAGGCCACTGCTTCAGAAGAAGCTCAGCCTCACTCTTAGTAGAAGCAGGAGGCGATATTTTAATGCTAAAACGGCATGGCGGTTTGAAATCTTCGACTGTGGCGGAGGGTTATGTGGAAGATTGCATAAACAGCAAAAAAGAAATTTCAAGCAGAATTCTTACAGGTATAGAGATGGAGCTTCAACTTCCTTTGTTACCACCAACAATGTAATTGAGACTGAAAATTTGGTGGTTGATGTGAACAATTGCAAATCTGTAACAACTGGCAGTCAAGCATTGTCCACTACCTCTGCAAGTGGAATGAACTTTTCTAAATACACTAATTGCACATTTCATATTAGTATTAATAATAAGTAAAATATAAATTAATTAGTATCATTTAAATATTTTCTATTCATGTTATAATTGTAAATTTAATATCTTGGCTATATTTTAAGTTGGTTTTGTTGTCTGTTCATTTAAATGGTTTCAATTCATGTTCTAATTTTAAGTTTAATATCTTGTCTATATTTTAAGTTAGTTTTGTGTTTTTGTTCATTTAAATAGTTTCTATTCGTTGTAATTGTAAGTTAAATTGTAATTATTTCTAAATATATGTATTTGTCTATTAGGGAGTATTGAATTTACTATTTAAACAAACGAGTGATTGTAGCGGCCGTAAAGTAAATGCGGCCGTAAAGTAAAAGCGGCCGTAAAGTAAATGCGGCCGTAAAGTTGTTTTTGACATATGTCAAAAAAATGACACTTTACGGTTGTCAAACGATACGTAAAACAACTATTTATGTAATAGACGCCTAAAAATGATATTTTAAATATGGTTTTCCTATATCTGTTTTTTACCTTGCGTCACCTTTAGGTAAGGAAGGTATTTGTCTTTGGTCAAAAAATTCGATGATGAGTTTTTAATGAATAAGCACGTTTTATGGTCCCTAGAATACAATTTTACTAGTTTTACGATGATGTCTGTATGTATGTATGGATGGACGGATGTATGTATGTATGTATGTATGTATGTATGTATGTATGTATGTATGTATGTATGTATGCATGTATGTATGTATGTATGTATGTATGTATGTGTGTGTGTGTGACCACCTTTCCAAAAATTATAATTTTTTCGTATTTCTCTTCCTTACATCTAAATGAAGAACTGATTAGATTTTGGTTATAATTGGTCGACCGGAAGTACCCTAATTTGAAGATTTTGACAGTTTTTCTTGAAAAAACGCTGTTAAATATCATTTTTTCATATATAAGGTTATTATAAATATTAAAGAATATTTTATTCTCTATACGATTTGATTACATTTTATACTTTATATTCAATATAGAGTTAAAAAATTATATAGAAATTAAATTTCATAAAACAGTCAGTTTTGCTATAAACATGGAAACATCTACTATATTAATATAATTCTGATTGTGCAGATGTCAGTGTCAAGTGCAATTGACATAGTATGTTTGTGTTATAATTTTACTGGTAATATAGAAACTTATACTGGAAATGTTAATCTTTTGCAAGAAACTTTCTGAATTTCAAATTTTTTTTTATTTTAAATTTGAAAGTAAAATAGATTGTTATTTACCACTTATTTTTTAACAATTGTTTGTATTTAATAATTATTTTTTTTTAATTTACTATTGTATGTCGTGGTACAATTTATAAATGATAGTTTTTCCTGTAGTTTTTCAACAGAACAATATCGTTTTTCAGTCACTACCGTTTTTAAGTAAACTTTTTATAAAAATTACAGAATTTTTTGTTTTATTTAATTGAACATAAAAAATTCTGATATCAAATACAGTATGTACAAATAATTTTAAATTAGCTAAATTCTTTCAGAACTCATAATGAAATAAATAAACAACCTTTAAATTTAATAATAATTTATTGAACATCTTATTATTTGAAATTTACATTTCTAATTTTAAACTATAGTATACCTTTGTGTGCGTGACTATCAAAGTGCAAGTAGGTATATATGTGTGTAACTGTCATTCAATGTGCGTATGAATTTATGGCGTCCTGGAAGCAGACAGATAAAAAAAATCATGAATTCAAATTATAATAATTTCATTTTTTATAAATAATGCGTAAAATGAGGTAAATTTATGATTTATGACAAAAAGTCAATAGGTTTTAATTTTTTTGAATGACCCTATTATTCAAACATACTGTATATATATGAGTATAGCCACTTTATATACATTTTAATAAGAAAGAATAATATAATATAAAAACATCAGATATATAATAAAAGTTACTATACTTTTTTCTTTATAATATATTTTTTCTACAAATCTATTAAAAGTGGGCTTTTTAATGTTTGTTTTTAGCGTTAAAAATGTCATTTTCTAACACCAGTGTTAAAAGTGGCAGATCATTGTTACTTTTGACACTAGTGTTAAAAGTGAATGTCAAAAAATTATTAGAAATACAAATTTAAATAAAAAATCTGATGTGGCCAACACATAACCTCTCGCCAGATATTTTACCTGGTTGTACGCATAAAACGAAAAATATTTTTAAATACAAATACATATATTCATGTCTCACTACAAAATAATTCTCACATATATTTGCAAAATCTATGGGATATTTTAAAATAAATTATGTACAATACTTACATTTTCTTTATATTCAATATCCTGAAATTTTCTTTTTCTACTTTCCTTTTCTTTTTCTTTATATTCGTCATTTTTTCGCAAATTCCTTTTATATTCTTTTTTACGTATATTCTTTTGCGTTGTTGACTTTTTTTATTTTCATAATCTTCATAATAATGTACAAATATTTTTGACAGTGGCATACAAATATTTTTGACAGTGACATTTATGTGTCAATTACAAACATTTGAATTTCTTGCCTTGTAGCAGTAGTTTGATCTGAGATTTTTTACATCAAATTATTTCATATGCCTTTCTTTATATCTAAATCTATAGAAGATATAATAATGAATTTATATTTATCCAATAAAGAATTTAACGTTCTTTAATATAAGTATTTACATAAATTTTCGATACATAATATTTAGATAATTTTTTTTCTTGTAACTACTACTTCCGGTTGTCCAATTGTTACCAAAATTGACTCGACTCTTCCCATTATTGTTAGATTGAGGAATCCGTAGTTAAAAATGTCTTAAGTCTTATAGTATTTGAGATATAGTGAATCCAACATCCACACACACATCCACACACACATCCACACACGCATACGGACATCATCGTAAAAATGTTATAATCGGATTCTAGGGACCTTAAAACGTGCTTATTCATTAAAATCTGGGTATGCGATTTTTAGCATGAATACAATACCTCTCTTAGCGAGAGGTAAAAATAGTGTTTGTAGAAAAAATAGTGTATGATATACGTGTTAAAAGTGATTTTATTTTGTTCGAAGGTTTGGAGGATCACTCCGCTTCGTCGTGTTCCAAACTTCCTTCTCACAAAATAAAATGTCACTTTAAAACTAAAACTAAAAATAACTATTAAGGTAACATATATACAAACTTGGTGTATTGTTGTTTTTAAGTCAGGTGTTGAACTCGCTTTTATTAACGCTTTTTACCTCTCGCTAAGAGAGGTATTGTATTCATGCTAAAAATCGCATATCCAGATTTTAATGAATAAGCACGTTTTAAGGTCCCTAGAATCCGATTATAACATTTTTACGATGATGTCCGTATGTGTGTGTGTGTGTGGATGTTGGATTCTACCAATAATGGGAAGAGACCAGTCAGTTTTGGTAACAATTGGACAACCGGAAGTAGTAGTTACAAGAAAAAAATCATCTAAATATTATTTATCGAAAATTTATGTAAATACTTATATTAAAGAACGTTAAATTCTTTATTCGATAAATATAAATTCATTATTATATCTTCTATAGATTTAGAGATAAAGAAATGCATATAAAATAATTTGATGTAAAAAATCTCAGATCAAACTACTACAAGGCAAGAAATTCAAATGTTTGTAATTGACACATAAATGTCACTGTCAAAAATATTTGTATGCCTCTGTCAAAAATAGTTGTACATTATTATGAAGATTATGAAAATAAAAAAAGTCAACAACGCAAAAGAATATACGTAAAAAAGAATATAAAAGGAAATTGCGAAAAAATGACGAATATAAAGAAAAAGAAAAGGAAAGTAGAAAAAGAAAATTTCAGGATATTGAATATAAAGAAAATGTAAGTATTGTACATAATTTATTTTAAAATATCCCATAGATTTTGCAAATATATGTGAGAATTATTTTGTAGTGAGACATGAATATATGTATTTGTATTTAAAAATATTTTTCGTTTTATGCGTACAACCAGGTAAAATATCTGGCGAGAGGTTATGTGTTGGCCACATCAGATTTTTTTGAAATAATTTTGTGCACCATACTTTGATAAAATAATAAATCACCTAATTATGAAAATTTAATTATATATTAGGTATTCATAATAGTTGAAATTAGAGATGTTATTTGATATTTTAATAATTATTTATATTAAAATAATTATAACATGTTTGACATCTATGAAAAAGGAACTGATGATCAATGCAAAATACTAATCGCTACACTAGAGATCCATCGGAAGCCAATCACTCCGCATTGCTCCGTATGGCTCCCATTGATGCTTAATATAACATCCCTAACTTTTTAGGGACGGCAAGAACTACATTAACCGTGGTTTTAACTGGAATGAAGGAGGGGCTGGAATTTAATGTTAGACAAAAATTAGTTCTGTTGGAATCATTTTTATTTTATTAATTATTTTATTAATCATCATGGGGTCTTGTGGCCGCGCGCCTAAGTGTCAGGTCGCGAATCTGGGGAACCGGGTTCGATCGCGGCTGACGCCAAATATTTCGAATTTTAAATTGCGTAAAATTGACCCCTGTGGTGCACTCTCCATGCCAGCAATGAGTGCCCATGAGGTGACGCCTGGTAAGCGCTCGTATGGTGCAAATATTTCATCATTACCGATATCTGTGTACAAAGCAGATTGTCACACCCTGCAATGGGTAATAAGTCGTGATGATATGTTTATTTATTTAAGCATCATAACTATTTATTACATACCTTTTAAAAATATTAGTGGTCATGAATAATATAAAAATATCACATTTAATTTTTAAGGGAGGGGAAATCGGATAAAGACAGTCTTGAGAATATGTGAATTTATTTTATTACAAATTTTCAAGACTGTCGACAGTCGAAGAAATCTAAATTAATTTTTAATGTTCAAAATAATAAGTGAAAGATCATTCCTTAATTTAAAAGATCATTAATGTTTTTTACATGTCTAACCTATATTTTTAATGTTAATGTATAGTGATCAAATATATTTTTTAAATGGTCCGTTAATTTTTCCCAAAAATATATTTGTTTATTTTTGTATATTTTCGTCGATACAGTTTTTAATAAATTTTAAATTTTAACAATAAAAAAGTATAGGATTAAATACAAATAATAATTAAATAGTATTTATACACATTTAAGCTTTTCTGAAAATTTTGTCAACAGTATTCATTAATTTGTTTTGTGTTCATTGTTATTATGCGGTCGAACATTCTAGAGCTCTCTGGAAGATAATGGCAGCTATATAAAAGGGACGCAGCTATGCTTGGGATCGGCAGTTAGTTAGTGACATAGGGAGAGTCATATAGAGACATTCGCATAGAGTGTTAAAGAGTAAAGTGTTAGTGAGAAGCACAGCAGTATCGTAGTGAGCGTATGCAATTTGTGTCGAGTAGGTACTCGGGAAGTTACTGGTAAACCGGGATAGCTGTGGATGTGAATACTCGGTAGTGTTGACGAGTATTGGGGAAGCTAGGTATACGTGGACAGTAACGGCTAATGGAAGTGGATACTCGGCATTGGTGTTGAAGAGTTATGGCATGCGGACAGTCGGTGAAACTGAGGCTGTGGAAGTAAGAGAGTTACATAAATAGACAGATAGTGAGACGAAAAGTGTGACTTCTGTCCCAGCAGTTGAATATACAGACGCTGTTGAGTCAGTTGAGTATGTAGACGCTGTGGAGGTCGGTAGGTGGACAGTTGAACGTGATATAAATAAATAGTGGAAATATATAATTAATAATATTGTGGAAATAAATAGTAGTGTTAATTGGTTAAATAAATAGTGTTAGTGTTATCTAGTTAATTGTAGTTTTAGTCTTAATTAGTTTTTAATAATTTTTTAATATTAGTAATAGTCATTTTCATTATGGACTACGTTTATCTCGACGACCGAGATGAATATTTCAAGCCGCTTGAAAATGTCAAGTCAAGTCTATAATATAATAGGCTTGGACTTATGAAGCGGCTTGACTTCCGTCGAAATAAACAGTGATGCTTCAAATAATGTAACTACGCATGCGCACAGCCGCAATATGTTGCAGTGTTACTAAATTCATATCATTTGTTGGTTGTTTGCATTTTACCTCATTTTATAAAAGTCGCGACATAAAACTTAGTAAAATTGTCGAAAAGCGAAATATTTTTTTTAATGTTTTTGAAAGAGAAGACATTTAACAACACAACAATTTTTAGATTTTGGGGTTATATATCCAGGATGAAATTAGATCATATACCTCTCCCTGTCTGTCTGCATAATCGAGTATTTAACTATGTTTTTTTTAGTCGATACGAATTTAAAGAAGATTGAAAATAACTCAATCCTGTTTTCAATCCGTTGGGATAAACCAATAGGATTTTTCAAGTTATAATATACTTGAAGCCACTTGAATTATCGAGATAAACGTAGTCATAGTTTAATAAACTTTTATTTTAATTAATAATAATTGTCTAATATTTACACTTCACCCAAATAAATAAAAACGTTACATTATCATTATGAATGGAAAAGTATGTCTCTTCTCTCTACTTATGACGGAGTGGCGCTAACGACACAACTTTCGCGCCAAAACTTTAATAATTATTTTAGACATTAATAAGCATAATTTCAAGAAAACAAAAAAATACGGAATATCTATTTTTAAATTCTTCGTAATCGTAACATATAAAAAATTCAAAAAAGTTGTACGGGCCCATTACTAGAGACTGAATTCGGCCCATGTCTTCGTAAGGACCATTTAAAATTTAATAGACCTTTTCAATTAAAGAGATAAAAGATGCGCAATGGGGATCTGCGCATAGTAAGAAAAACTGAGATATATGGAGTTTTTTTCTAAAAAATTTTGACGTAAAATGTGAGAATATCTCAGATAACTTTAAAAAATCTTATCGAAATAAGACACAAAAGCTTTTATTGAAGTTAAAATGTCTAACGATGCAAATTTTTACTGAGAATACAGGTATTTTAATGACAGCAATATTTTTGACGTTTCGTTTGAGAGCCCAACTGGCAATTGTTCGCGCCATTTTCTTACTATTTGCAGCGATAGAAAGAAATAGCCGTTAAATTGAAAAGGTCCATTGTAACAGTTTATTTTTATTATAATTTCTGAAAAATGAGAAAAATATTTTATACAATTAATCAAATTTGAAATCGATTATTTTCGATTAAATTTTAGATATTGAACTTCCTGTTCTTTTGATAGAGACAAAAAACAATTTTCTCTTTGTCACTTTTCAAACGAAATAATTTAAATACACTTCAAATGATAACAATTTGCTCTTAATCATTAATTTATATTTCATACATTGTGCAACTTTTCATATTTTCCACTTACTATACAAAACATTACAAAATGTGATGTTCCCGCCAATTACAAAAATCACCCTTAATTTGCTCCACACGGAATTTCCCGCGTATTCGCATCACGCATCCTAACCTCACTCCACGAGTACTACTCAGCATCTATTAGCTGTTATCAGATGTGAGCGACAGTGATAACTCGGAGCGATCTTGATAGTTGGAGGGGTAATGCTCTTTCACACCTTTATAAATGTGGCAGTGCGGTTCTCACATTTACTGCATCTACTGACTGCCGTAGTTGTGTTGTCTTCAGTCAATGACAAGTGTTGTGAGTTAGTGAGTGAACAAGTGAATATAGAAACATAAACATGTTGACAGGTTGGAAGCTGACGATGAGCAAATGTAAGTGAAATTAATTTTTTTTTGTGTTTTTGGCAAAACTGGACACTATTTTATTAAATTAAGTATTGTATGACAAATTTTAAAATAAAACTAATATTTGTGCGAAACAAATGATATTAAACATAACAAGACAGTGTTCTTTTTTTAGGGCCGGTTTGATAAATTTACTTTCTTTTTTGATGGTTTTTTGAAATTGGAGATATATTTCTTTTTATCTTAAATGGTGTAGCGTAACCAAATTAAACTTAGAATAATGCGAACGGTGCTTTTAATAATAATAAATAGTTTTGTGTGGAAAATCAATTTTACTTATTATTTAACAACATTGAACAGTCAATTGTTAAAATAGTTACGTGAAAACCTATAAAATTACGCAATTTGATTTACGTGAATTTACAATCAAATTCAAATAGAATTCTTAAATAAATAAATATATATATATATATATATATATATATATATATATATATATATATATATATATATATATATATATATATACATACAGGGTGGTGACTTGGACGACGCAGCATAGGGGTTTCAATGGTAAAATCTTAATGTACAGTTATTTGCTCCCCTAATTATTTTAGAGCAAAATTGTATTTAGATTTTTGCCACAGAAAAAAATACTGCATCCGAATATGCTATTTTTTTAATTTTTCAATTTCCGGAACCGTAAAAATAATCGAAAACAATAATATTTTTGCAAAAATCATTGGTGCCATGGAACAAAAATTTTAACAAAAGCGCAAACATCTGTCACAGATTCTTGACGTTTAAACTTATTTACAAAACGAGGAAAATAAAAACACTTTATTGTAGTTTATGGCAACAATGGAATTGTTGATTACAACAATGTAATTTGAACTGAACGAAATTTAAGATTTCGTTAAACTTTAAACGTGAAGAATCTATGACAGATGTTTTCGCTTTTGTTTAAATTTTGTTCCATGGCATCAATGATTTTTGCAAAAATGTTATTGTTTTCGACTAATTTTACGGTCCCGGAAATTGAAAAATTATAAACAATAGCATATTCGGATGCAATATTTTTTTCTGTAGCAAAAATCTAAATACAACTACTTTGCTCTAAAATAATTAGGGGAGCAAATAACTACACATTAAAATTTTACCATTCAAACCCCTATTCTGCGTCGTTCAAGTCACCACCATGTATTTATATATATATATATTTAGTGCCATTTCATATACGTAATAATTTTCACGTCAGTCGGGATCGAACCCGAGTTCTCCGTTCGCAACCAGACATTCGCCTGAATGCAATTGAATCAGTGTAATATAATAGAATATTATGGAATCAACGCTGAAATAAATTGATAATAAAATTTAAAATTATCCCTAACTTAAAAAAAATATGATGTAGCCAGCACATTACCTTCCGTCAGTTCTATGTATTTTGTACAAATTTCATACAGAAAGTTCCTTGCAAAATATTCTATTTCTTGTCATTACCTTCCTGCAATTGTATGTACCTATTTTATACAAATTTCATATAGAAAATTTCTAGCAAAAGATCCTATATTTCCAGTAAAATTATAACACAAACATACTATGTCAATTGCATTTGACACTGACGTCTTTCAATCATAATTTTCTTAATATAGTAGCTGTTACCATAGTTATAGCATAGCTGGCTAATTTATGAAATTTAATTTCTTTATAATTTTTTAACTATGAAGTATAAAATGCAGTCAAATCGTATAGAGAATAAAATATTTTTTAATATTTATAATAAAGTTAAATGTGAAAAAATGATATTTAACATTGTTTTTTCAAGAAAAACTTAAAATCTTCAAATGTGTGTACTTCCGGTTGACCAATATACAAGAATACAAAAAAAATATAATTTTTGGAATTATAGTATTAGAGTTATCGACGGAGAAAAAATCGTCACACACATACACACAGGCATACAGACATCATCGTAAAACGTGCTTATTGATTAAAAACTCATTACTGAATTTTTTGACCAGACAATACCATCCTTACATAAAGGTGACGGAAGGTAAAAATGTGAAAATAAAACTATTTGCTATATTCGTTCAAATCTCTGGCATGGATTTCATCTCGGTTTACATGTTGAGTGATCTTAACCACTCTCTGAGAAAAATGGGCTGTTAGGACCTCTGGCATGGTTGACATGTTGAGTAATCGTAACCAATCTCGGAGAGAGAGAGAAAAAATGCTGTTTTAGGACCTCTGGCATGGTTGGCATGTTGAGAAATCCTAATTTATCTTTACCCTCTTAATACGGTTTTGCGTAATATTTACCACCGAACATGAGAACATTGTTCTCGAAATAGGTATAGTGGTATAGTTCTTATTTTCACTTAATTTTAAGGTTAACGGTAATTTTTTATTTTATTATCAATCAGCAGTAGAATTAAAAAGTCTATCCATATACATACCACAAAATTATTATTATTAAAAAATAATAATAGGTAATTTATATTATCGTTAATTACCTATATGAATAAAAAAACTATTTTATATACAAATATATCTATATTTGATAAAAACATCAACATACAACAATTAAACTTTCTGTATAATTGAAAATAATTGTTAGATAATTTCAAATACCTTTTACCTGTTTTAAAAATAATTTAAATCGTTTAGCTGCAACATTAAAAGTAGCTATACCTACATCAAAATCAAACATTTGATTGAGTGAATGTAAACAGAATCTTCGGTCATAAAATCAATTGCATTACAATTCAAAGAAGGCGATTAAAATCAAATAACCTTATAAAATTTATTACTCACGATTTAATTCATATAGTGTACAGATATATAAATAATATTGCAAAATTGACACGTGCAAGAACTTTTTGCTATGTACATGTTTCGTTTTTGTACTTTACTGTTTTTGTAATCACTAAAAACCAATATAGAACCAATATAAAAAGAAAAACTATTTTATTTAAAAGTGTATAAGAAATCAATTAAGTATTGTCAAAATAAGCCGATTTCACATTTTCAAAAAGGATTTTAAATGAAAGTTTATGCAATATATTTCATAGTAATAATTAATAAATAATAATTTATAAATATATCATCACGACATATTACCCATTGCTGGGTGTGCCATTCTGCCTTGTACACAGATTTCGGTAATGATGTTTACCAGGCGTCACCTCACGGGCACTTATTACTGGCGTGGAGAGTGCGTCAATTATGTGCTATTTAAAATTCGAAATATTTGGCGTCGGTCGGGATCGAACCCGATTCCCTAGATTCGCGACCAGACACTCAGGCACGCAACGACGAGACCCCATAAATAATTAAATAAAAAGATTGGCGCCAAAAAGAGGCATGAAAAACAAAATCCCAATCCTGTGACGTCAAATTATATACAGCACGTCTTTCATAGCCAATAGGAAAACAGTTTGAACATCAACTACGTTATTTATAAATTAACGTAGGCAATAGTTTGTCACACATGTTAAGCTGTATGAACTTTGACGTCACATTCTGTTTCAGCTCATGAGACTTTTTCAAAATTTACACAAATTAAATTGTAAAATATCTAAAGGATAGATACTTCGTGGAGTCTCGTGGCCGCGTGCCTGAGTGTCAGGTCGCGAATCTGGGGAACCGGGTTCGATCCCGACCGACACCAAATATTTCGAATTTTAAATGGCACAAAATTGACCCTTGTGGTTCACTCTTCACGCTAGCAATGAGTGCCCGTGAGGTGACGCCTGGTAAGCGCCCGCACGGTGCAAATATTTCATCATTACCGATATCTGTGCACAAGCAGATTGGCACACCCAGCAATGGGTAATAAGCCGTGATGATATATTTATCTATTTATTTATAGATACTTCGTGATATTTTCAAATTTGAGGCCATTGGAACAACCATTGATTTTGACCTATAAATTTATATTTGTTGTATTTTCGTTGTTGAAACAAATGAACATAGACAAATTCATTGGAAAGCTAAATAATTCTCTTTTCCATATGGGGTCCATAAGAAAATATAAAAATAATTGAGCATCGCAATTCGATAGAACAAAATAAGTGCCTTAAAGATGTGCAAACCAAAATCCAATAATATTTTACATATACAGACAAAAATAGAAAACTACAAAATTTACATTTTCGTCTATTACTACGTTTACATGCAGTTTTGAAAATGGTTTCAGTTTTCAGTCAAAATTATGCAAAACTGTTTACATGCAGTTTTCAAAACAAGTTTAAAAATTGATTTGAAATCAGTTTCGGCGCATGCGCATTTAGCTGATGTAAGTGACAGATTCTCTTCACTCCAAATACTTCGTTTTGCTATTATTCCAATTATTTTTTATACTTCGTACCACTACGCACTAAAACTACACAACTGTCAGTTTATTTGAAGGTTATTAACACAAAGCGACAGAAACGTTATGCTCTGTACGCATGCGCAGTATCGAAACTGAATTTTAAGTGTTTACATGAGTAGTTTTGAAACTAGTTTTCAAGTCCAACCCATGAATTTTAGTTTTGGTTTCAGATAATTCAAAACCGTTTTGACACTGTATACATGGCGTTTTCAAAACTAAAAACGTTTTAAAAACGGTTTCAAAACTGCATGTAAACTCAGTATATATCTAGTGACCTATGCATATTTTCTGATTGGCTGAAATTAGAGACAATAAACAAGTTTACCCAATGTAATTTCGGCTACTTCAGATTTGCGCTGTTGCCAGTGCCATCTACTGAATGGCTTAAATGGAACAGAGCATAGAATGGTCTCCTAATGGGGTAACTTTTGTTTAATTTAATCAATGCTGATCTCGTTTTGTTCTCGAGAACTCCAATGTACATTATTTGGGACAATCTGTGTACAGCCTGGCATCATAAATTCAAACAAGTATTATTTGGTTTACTTTCATTTTTTCGTTATTTTCTGCATTCATTTATAGTTTGTTTCAAGATATTTGCAAACGTACCTGTCTTGACTTACGCAACGGGTGGCTTCTTAAATGGGCTTGATGGGTAACATGACAGGGTTGTAACAAAACATTTGAAATCCAGCACACGAAATATTTGTGTGGAATTTAATGTTTCACTTGAATTTTAAGAAATACAGAATAAAGAAAATGACATAACACCAAATTTTCACAAATTATAAATAAAATCAGATATATTAATTAGCGGGAGTTTGAGAAAGTACCTTTTCATCGTTTTCCAAAATTTTGCTAATCCTCCCCTGACGCATGGGATCGTATACTATTATTCACCAAAGATGACTATTCAAGGTCATCTGTTCGAAGAAAGAATACACATCACTTTATAGCAGTAGCTTAGCAACATTTTGTATTAGAAAGACAAAGATTATTCGACCTATGACTATTTAATTTATGTAGTGTGACATATATACGTAAATAGTGGCATTATTTTCTAACACACTATAAATAATAATGACGTACGTCGTAGAATTACAAATACCTAATTATCTACTACACTGCCCTCTGTGCTAATATTTACCCAGTGGCATTGACGTTTAAATCAAATTATTATTCCTTGGTTTACAAGTTAAGTCAATGTTTTTATATTTTGCAAAAACATAAGTGAAGAACATAAATCTTTCAGAAAGGCATTATAAGAAACATAATTTTCAAATAAATTACTCTTATTTTTTCAGTTAAAATGTGTCCATAAATATTTCATGTTGCACGCCTATGCATGCGAAATGCAATGAAGTTATTTTCAAGTAATATTATATCAGGCGGCTCAGAAATGATCTTGAATATAGTAAAAAAAATTGACTCTGTCGGGTCTATCAATAAAACTAATTATGACAAAGCGGCATATTGCACATTGGATATCAACGCCGTTCTGTTGAAATTCTTGGGTTCGCCACCTACTGTGAGTCCTAGAGTATAGTAAAATAATCTTACTGTTCCTTGAACATAAATGCTATTTTTGTATGCTGCTATAGTTTTATTACTAGACCCGACAGAATCAAATTTTTTGAGTATAGTCATCTTTCGTGAATAATAGTTTACATATAACCATATACCATGCTGTTTTGCGCTGTACCGCGTCATTACGAAGACTGGTAGATTTGCAAATATCTTGAAACACACTATACAGGCAAATGGATTCCGTATTTCAAAACGACGGTACCAGAAAGTCTTGAAAGTACTTGGTAAAAATTTGGATAGTCCTTACCCTACAGTTTTAAGGTAAATGACCCAAATTCTAATTTGATTTTATGGTGGAGGACTCCATTGTAAGAAAATTACAAAAATGTAACCTCGCCTTTTACCGAATTTCAATTATTAACTTTTTTTAATTAAACCAACAAAAAAAAGTAAATTATGCGTGTCATACCAATTTCAATTAACAAAATTTTTTCAAATGAATAAAGATTAACAATTCGATTTAATTTACGAATCACTAGATAAAAACAAAAGTGACAAATGATAAATGTTTAATTTCATGTAACAATTGTTTTACATTATTTTATTGTCGGGTCAAGATAATGTTTCGTTTTGGTTTTTTACCTAATGTGCTTAATCTGTAAAATATCACGATGCAAATGAAAACAATAATTAATTACAATTTTAAATTATGTTTACTGTTTTGTAACCAATATTTTTGAACATAATTTACATTTAGTTTGACACAAATTATTATTGTTATTAGTTAGAATTTACGTAAGTTATAGGTAAAAGCAATTTTAAAAAGTATTGTTATTTATTATAATATTTTAAGATAAACCATTTGACAAAAATAATGACTAAAATAAAAGTATGTAATGTTAAAGTTAAACTTTATTTTAAAGTGATTTTATAAAATATACAGGATATTCCGCGACTCGATCGACAAACTTATACCATATATTCCGGGGGTCATTACGATCAAAAAATGTTATATGACCTATGGGTAAATTCCTTTTTGTTTTGGAGATATGGAAGGAATTAAAAAAAATCTGATGTGGCCAGCACATTACCTTCCGTCAGTTATATGAGGTATTTACGAAAATTCTACCGGTGAACTGTTACCGGTAAACAGCTTTTTATAGCCATTGGAATTGATATTTTAAGAACGCAAGTGGTAAACAGGGTAGGTCCATAACTTATGAAAAAAATTGAAAATTTAAAACAGGTTAGAAATTTGACGTAGTTAACAAACTGAGCAGAGTCCTACTTTGAACACATTTCCACTTTAAACGCGCGCGCTTCGCTTTGCATCACTACCTTTTTTTGAGATTAGATTCTTCATGAATCCGGTAGATATTGAACAATTTTCGAACACGGTAGCTTTTTACCACTCGTGTTTTCGCACCTACTATGCGGTATCTACATGTAGAATTTTCGTAAATGCCTATGCATTTTCTATAAAATCCATATAGAAAGTTCCTTGCAAAAGATTCTGAATTTCTTGTATGTACATTACCTTTCGACAGTTGTATTTATTTTATAAAAATTCCATACAGAAAGTTTCGAGCTAAAATATACTACGAATATGTCAATTGCACTTGACACTGACATCTTTCAATCAGAATTTTCTTAATATAGTAGCTGTTTCTAGCATAGCTAGCTAATTTATGAAATTTAATTTCTTTATAATTTTATAACTCCATATCCATTTAATACGAAGTATAAAATTCAGTATTTCAATTATATCGTTTTATTTCTTTATTAAGCATATACTTTCAATATTTTTTTCTAATTTCTCTTAAATCAATTGCGCTGTAGTCCCCTATTAAACTATTATTCAAGAAAGATGACTATTCAAGGTCATTTGTGAACCGCCTGATATAATATTACTTGCAGATAACTTCATTGCATACCATATGCATAGGCGTGCAACATGAAATATTTATGGACAGATTTTAACTGAATAAATAAGAGTAATTCATTTGAAAATTATGTTTCTTTCTAAATAATGGCTTTCTGAAAGATTTATGTTCTTCACTTGTGTTTGCAAATTACAAAAACATTTATTTAACTTGTAAACCAAGGAATAATAATTTGATTTACACGTCAACGCCACTGGGTAAATATTAGCACAGAGGACAGTGTAGTACATAATTAGGTATCTGTAAATCTACGACAGACGTCATTATTATTTATTATGTGTTAGAAAGTAATGCCACTATTTACGTATATCTGTCACACCACATAAATTAAATAGACATAGGTCAAATAATATTTCTCTTTCTAATACAAAATGTTGCTAAGCTACTGCTATAAAGTGATGTGTATTCTTTCTTCGAACAAATGATCTTGAATAGTCATCTTTCGTGAATAATAGTGTACACAAAAATCATTCATTTGTCAAACATACGTTTATTCGTCAAGGCTCACTCATTTATCATTTTTTATTTAAGTTCCTTCGATATCTCCGAAACAAAGAGGAATTCACCTATATGGTATAAGTTTGTCGGCCGAGTCCCGGAACACCCTGTATAAACAGTTCTTAAATTTTACATGGAAATAGAAAAAAAAGTAATTAGTTAAGGCTATTATTAAAAAAATTGGGATTTACTGATCTTTGTGTAAAAACAGTAGACAATAGTTTAATTTGTTCAAACTGCGTAAAATTGATTACAGATCAAATAAAATCTAAGTAACAAATGATTTTTTTAATGTAAAAAAAATTAATTGAAGGTCTTACATTACATTTTCAAATTAGTTGTCAATTATACGATAAGATTTAAGTACAATTTATAAGTATTTAGTTCAAGTAGTAATGCTTAACTCTCGACTTAATAACATAAAGATCATTAATTATTGGTTCACGAAATATTTAACGAGTTGAATATTAAATTATGGCATGTAAATTAGTGAAGAAGGTTAAAAAATATTATTTTTCACCAGCGAAGTATAATTGAATTATATATTTGTTTATTGTTGCACATCAGATGACCAGGAGATCACGATGTGCCTTACATACTTGTATTAATTTTTGAAAATTCAATTTAAAAGTATAAACATTATAGCAATGAATTACTTGCGTGCCTTTTTTTTTGTTTAATATTTTTGAAGAAACGATAGAAACTTGCTATCCATATTTTTTTTTTGCCAAAATTTTCATTAATTGGCCAGAAAAAAAATAATGAAATTAGAATATTTAAATTACCGCCATATATGACGTAGAATTACGCCGCACCAATGAATGGGCGTAAAGCCATAATATCAGAAGGCCCCATAGCAACGGCATGTGTGAGTGATTGAAACATGACAGATCATCTGTTTGACGTTTGAAAAATAGTTTGGATGTTAATATTTTAGTTTGCCACTTTAATCTTGTACGAGTATAAGGTAACTTAAAATCCTTCAAAATCCAGCGTAACAGATCGAAATACGTAATAAAAGTAACAGAAACCACGCAACTTGCAAATAATATTTTTATATCTGAATATACTGTCTGTTAACTCTCAGTTAAAACGAAAAATATAGCATCGATATAATAGCTACGATTGTAACATAGGTTGTAAAAATAGTTATATATGCCAATTTTTAAATGCGACATTATTTGACAATCAAGTTAACAGACAGTTTAACTAGAGGTGAAAATACTACTGAAGAAATGAGAACAGTGTTCTCGAAATACGTATTTAGTGTTTAGTTTTCATTTTCACTTAAATTTGAGATTAGTAACATTTTTACCTCCCGCTACCCTTGGTAAGGGAGATATAGGGATCGTGCTAAAAATCGCATATCGAGATAATGGTAAATGACCACGTTTCAAGGTCTCTAGAATCCAATTTTAACATTTTCACGATGATGTCTGTGTGTATGTATGTGTGGATCCTCCACTCTAACTCAAATAATATCATTCAGAAAATTTTGAAACCTTGTATTTCGAACTTTTTCTGTAATAAAAAGAGCACATTAGATTTTGGTGAAAATCGGATAACCGGAAATGGTACTCTACTAGAAGCTCAAAATAGTTTAATGTTATTATAAAAATTAAAGATTATTCAATTTTCTATAGATTTGCATTAATACTTTTTTCTATATATTTTATGGATAAATTTATAAAATTATCTATAATTTAAATCCCAGAGCCTACGCTTTAAATAAACAAAACGCAGTTATTCAAATGTATGTAACTGACAGATAAATGTCACTATCAAAGTACTAATCATTTCAAAATAATATTCTATCCCGGTATTTAAAATTTAATCTTCATTTTATTATATCTCCGGTGGCTCAATGGTTAGAGCAACGCCTCATTTCATGAGTGCCCTCGGGGCTCGGGTTCGTATACCACTAAGGCATGGATGTGTGTGAATGTGAACCCACTCTGTAATGGGATTTAATCCTGTTGAGGGGTTCAAAAAAAAAGGTAGTTACTTGGATTAGATTAGACATATTTTAAGAAATAAACATCCAAGATTAGAGTAAAGTTCGCTAATCCAAAAATAAGGATTAACTTAATAGTTTTTGTGACTCGGGCTGTAAATGGCGAGAGGGATTATGTTGGCCACGCCAGATTTTTTATTTTATTATCATACATTTTAAGATTATCAAGATTTTAAGATATTTAAGTTATCAAGTTTTATGATAAGATATTAAAAATGAAAATAACAGTCATGATGACGTCAATTAGCAAAGTAGGCTTGACACACTTCAAATATGGTATGTGTATGCAATTATTAAAATGGGTGTTTTATTTTAGAAAACTAGTGATTTTTATTTATCGTTGGAAAATTTATGACGTACGAGGCAGTGGACTAGAAGTGCAATAACCAACAACGTGTTTATACTAGTATGCTTGTTTTGTCTGATTTTTTTGATTTATGTCAACTGTTAAGTAAACTGATTACTATAATGTAGTGCACGGACGTTAATGATTGCTACCGATAAATACAGCGGCGTAGAGGAAATTTTTATAAAATATGTTACGGAGAAATGCTCGATCTACGCGTCGATTTGTTCGATATAAATGGTGTGATCATCGTAAGTGGAACGATGCGGATTGCCCTAGTGTACAGTCAAGGTCGTGAATATCAGGTATAGTATGACTAGCGAATGAGAGTTGACGTTTAAATTATTTTATAGATGTGCTTTCTTTTGAAACCCTAGAGAAGAATAGAATGGGCTACTTGCATGCCATTTTTTATTTAATATTTTTGAAGAGACTTGCTACCCATATTTTTTCTTTTGGCAAAATTTTCATTAATTGGCCAGAAAAAAATTAATGAAATTTTAATATTAAAATTACCGCCATGTATGACGTAGAATTATGCCGAACCAATGAATGACTGTAAAGCAATAACATCGGTACGTCAAATAGCAAAGGTATGTGCGGGTAATTTAAACATGACAAATCATCTGTTTCACGTTTGAATAATAGTTTGGAGGTTAATATTTTCGTTTGTCATTTTAATCTTGTACGAGTATAAGCTAAGGTAAAATCCTTCAAAATCCTGTTTAACAAATCAAAATACGTAATAAAAGTAACAGAAACCACGCAAGTTGTAAATAATAAAGAAGAGAGACAGTGATAGAAAAATGAACAAATGTCAAAATCAAATTAAAACTCGCACTCGCTTGCCATCTATACAGGTTACATTCTTAAATGTGTATTCCTTTCTCCAATTCAAAATAATGACGTCAAAGAAAATTTTCTTTGTTAATTTATTAAAAAACATATAATTTATTAAAAATAAAATTTATATTTTTACATATGTTTTCAACTTTACTTTAGGTATTTACTTATAGAAATCAGATTTTCAGTACCACGCAAGTAGCCTATTGTACGAAATATTCAGGTATGAAATTTTTGCATGAACCCATTTAAATACTGGACTAGGAAAGCACAGAAATACATGACTATATCTTGCTGAAAATAGATGGCCGACGAGAGTAAATGAATATCAAAACAGGGGTGTGTTTAAAATATTTTAAACATTTCTCGTTTATGTTGATTATATCAAAATATTTTGATCTTTAAACTATTTAGTTTGGCTATTCTATGAAATAGAATTATTTTTAATTTCCTCTAACAGTAATTCCGACTCGAGGGTTGCTTACACCTGACGCGAACGAACTGGAATTTGCGGTATTAAATTTTTTTAAATACATACCTGAATATCTGAATATTTCGTACAATTCTGTTCTTTATGGTTTCAAAAAAACCACATCTATAAAATAATTTAAACGTCAACTTTCATTCGCTAGTCGTACCATGCCTTGGAGAACGATTTGCTGTCTTCCCAGAAAAAAATCTGATGTGGCCAGCACATAACCTCTCGGCAGATATTTTTTTTTCTTTTTCTTTATATTCGTCATTTTTTTGCAAATTCCTTTTATATTCTTTTTTACGTATATTCTTTTGCGTTATTGACTTTTTTTATTTTCATAATGATGTATAAATATTTTTGACAGTGACATTTATGTGTCAATTACAAACATTTGAATTTCTTGCCTTGAAATAGTTTGATCTGAGATTTATTACATCAAATTATTTTATACGCATTTCTTTATCTCTAAATCTATAGAAGATATAACAATGAATTTATATTTATCGGATAAAGAATTTAAAGTTCTCTAAGTATTTACATAAATTTTCGATAAATAATATTTAGATAATTTTTTTCTTGTACCTACTACTTCCGGTTGTCCAATTGTTATCAAAACTTAATCAACTCTTCACATTATTGTTAGATTGAGGAATCTGTAGTTAAAAATGTCTTAAGTCTTATAGTATTTGAGAAATCGTGGATCCAACATCCACACACACACACGCACGCACGCACGCACACACACACACACACATACGCACGCACACGCACGCGCACACACACATTCACACACACACACGCGCGCCCACACACACACACACATACACACCTACACACAAACATACTTCTCAAAAATAGTACAGAACGTAGTACTAGCCCACGGTCTATGTGAATTTGCAAGTATCTCGAAATTTTATTGTGTTAATAAATTTGTTTGTTACAAAATGGTAATTTAAATTGTTCTCAATACTATTCAATTTCAAAAAATGTTTTGAATAGAATAATGCAAACTGATTTATGTGTGTATGTAAATGTATTATGAAAGACCAATAAACAGAACAATTAACAATTTTATGATGCAGGATTATAAACTGAATTATATACATTTTTTGCACATTAAATTTCATTATCAGAAATGTACTTTATACACAAAAAATGATTGTTTATTTTTACAAACAGAACAATAGCAGACGCAGGTACTATTAACGCCAGTTAAAATGTCGTAAAAATTCTAAAATATCAAGTTTTTTTGTTGCCTTGGTTACAGTGATAATCAAACAATATCAAATGTAAAGCATATAAAGAGTATATTTTTTAAAAATACTTGTTTAAATATTATTTAAAAGTAAGAATTAAGATTAAAAAAGTTAGTAAACTTCTAAAAAATTACATTTCAATAAAGCTATTAATTTTTACAAGAACTGTTTTATGATTTAATTCAAAGAATGCAATAATGAGAATAATTTAAAAAAGTATTCATTTAAATTGGAACTAATTAATGATTAAAAATTTTCAGGCCGTCTGAAATCGCCTTTTTAAAATCAGAAATCCGTTCTCAAGTAAAGAAATGCGGAAAATAAACTAAATAATACTTATTTGAATTTATAATGTATGCATGTTTGTTTGTCTGCAGTCTGTATACAAAGTAGTCATTTGCGTTCTCTTTTGTCAATGCAAAATGTCAGTTTGCCGCTCATGCGCGACAAAGTAGAAAAAACGCTCGCTGCTACGTTCTTAATGGAAACGTTTAGTCAGGAACTAATGGCACTGTAGTTACACTTTTACTTCCTTTACAAGTCAGTCTGGCATACAATGCTCAGTCGGTATATTACATAACCAAACAAAATGCAGCACTGCTGTGAAAATAAAATAGGGCATTCATTTACAGAAACGAAAGTATAAAATGCTTAGATTATACCTTGTTCCATTTAATCCATTCAGCATTGCAGAGCATAGGGAATAGTTTTGACCTCTCTGATTGGCTGAAATTGGAGACAAGAGACAAGTTTACCCAATGTAATTTCGGTTACTTCAAGTTTGCGCTGTTGCCAGCTCCATCTACTGAATGGCTTAAATGGAACAGAGTATAGATTAAAGCAATAGCTCAAGAAGAATGGAAAATAACGATAAATTAAAATAAATATAAAATAAAAGTTTAATGTAGTTGAAACAAATAAATTTTTGTTATGGTGGAGGACCCCATTGTGGCGACTGTAGAAAAAATCTTGTCTGTGTTTCGAGCGTAAATGGACATTGTCGATTTCGAGAGAATGCCACGCTCCTGCATCGCTCGGGAACAACCTCTCAATCGACAATGTCCCATTTTGCGCTCTTTATACACAAATAGCTATTGTATGGCAATGAAAGATTTGTTGAATGGCATAGGTACATCGTACCGGTGGATGATTTTTAAAAGTCAGTGCATCTTATGGTTTCAAAACCAGAACTTTGGACGGAGGTCGTAAAAGCGGCCCTTAGTATTATGTGTTGTTTGTAATATATTATTCTTACCCTACTGCTTGTCACTCAAATTTATATATTGGAAATAAAAGTATATGGTCTCCTAAATATTCAGTTCAAATATGAAACAGAAAGTATTGAATTGAGTGTACCTACATAAAGATGAAAAAATGAATAAAGATGTCAGTTACCAGTAGCGAGCATAATGTAATGTTATAGTATGAAAACATTTTCCTATTTTTGATTTGAAAGGAAACTGACCCTTATGTATTTCGTTACAGAAGATTAGAATTGTATTCAATACCAGGAGGCATTTAAAATTACTTTAGCAACAGGATTCAGGGATGTATTTAAAAAATTTAATACCGCAAATTCTAGTTCGTTCGTCTCAGGTGTAAGCAACCCTCGAATCGGAATTACTATTAGAAAATAATCCTATTTCATAGAATTGCCAAACTAAATAGTTTAAAGATCAAAATATTTTGTTATAATCAACATAAACGAAAAATGTTTAAAATATTTTAAATGCACCCTTGTTTTGATATTCAGTTACCCTAGTCACACTTCTATTTTCAGCCAGACCTAGTAAAGTATTTCTGTGCTTTCCTAGTCCAGTATTTAAATGGGTTCATGCAAAAATTTCATACCAGAATATTTCGTACAATTCTATTCTTCTCTAGGGTTTCGAAAGAAACATCTTTCTAAATAATACCTTTCTGAAAGATTTATGTTTTTCACTTATGTTTTTGCAAATACAAAAACATAGACTTAACTTATAAACCAAGGTAT
This sequence comes from Harpalus rubripes, assembly GCA_963082715.1. Lineage (NCBI taxonomy): Eukaryota > Metazoa > Arthropoda > Insecta > Coleoptera > Carabidae > Harpalus > Harpalus rubripes. The sequence continues at coordinate 49,505,415 of OY720459.1, forward strand.
AATAATTTGATTTAAACGTCAACGCCACTGGTTAAATATTAACACAGAGGGCAGTGTAGTAGATAATTAGGTATCTGTAATGCTACGACATACGTCATAATTACTTATAGTGTGTCAGAAAGTAATGCCACTATTTACGTATATCTGTCACACTACATAAATTAAATAGACATAGGTCAAATAATCTTTCTCTTTCTAATATAAGATGTTGCTAAGCTACTGCTATAAAGTGTTGTGTATTTTTTCATCGAACAAATGACCTTGAATAGTCATCTTTCGTGAATAATAGTGTATAATATAATTTAAACGTCAACATTCATTCGCTAGTCATACCATACTTCCAAGATATTAAGTACAAAAAATATTTGGCGTGTCCCACTCAAAATTCCTGTGTGCGCCACTGCAAAACTTAATTAGTTGTTTTATTACTGACAGCTAGAGCTACCAAACTCATATATTAAATCTCGTGACTCGTGATACCACTTATTATCACCTATAAAAACATAATAACTTTCACTCTTTTCGTGAAATTTAAATTTTGTTTTTCTTTCCTTCAATAAATTTTATAAGATGCTAGTATAATTTTTTGTTTGTAAACATTTAATAAAACATTTAATATGTATTTGTTTTTTTTTGTATTTCAAATACAATGAATATAAAGTCAGCTTACATTGACGAAGGTATGTTATTGGGTGTCTAAAACTAATAAAATTACTCCTTAATCTTAAAATTAATTTTAATAAAATCTAAATACGTATTTCGAGAACTAAGTTCTCATCATCAATAGTACAACAGGGAAAAGTTAAACAGAGTAGTCAAGATTACTCAACCTGTCAACCATGCCAGAGGTCCTAACAACTAACTAACATAAAACATAGTGGCCTATTTAGAGAAATACAGTCATAAAGGTTGCTATGCATATAAAGATTGTTATCATAAAGACATTTGTAACAATCTTAATGAATTTTTCATTTCAGAACCTAAACTATTATTCACGAAAGATGACTATTCAAGGTCATTTGTGAGCCGTCTGATATAATATTATTTGCAGATAACTTCACTGCATTTTGTAAGCATGGGCGTGCAACATGAAATATTTATCGATACATTTTAACTGAAAAATAAGAGTAATTCATTTGAAAATAATGTTTCTTTCTAAATAATGCCTTTCTGAAAGATTTATGTTCTTCGCTTGGGTTTTTGCAAAATACAAAAACATAGACTTAACTTATAAACCAAGGAATAATAATTTGATTTAAACGTCAACGCCACTGGGTAAATATTAGCACAGAGGGCAGTGCAATAGATAATTAGGTATCTGTAATTCTACGACATATGTCATTATTATTTATAGTGGGTTAGAAAGTAACGCCACTATTTACGTATATCTGTCACACCACATTAATTAAATAGACATAAGGGCAAATAATCTTTCTCTTTCTAATACAAAATGTTGCTATAGTATTGCTATAAAGTGAATTGTATTATTTCTTCGAACAAATAACCTAGAATAGTCATCTTTCTTGAATAATAGTATACGTCGGTATTACTAACAATCTTTACAAAATAATACTTGTGAATGAACCAAATTATTTGACAATTGCCAACTTCATTATACATATATTAACCTAATCTAATCTGAATCTTATCTGTCAACGCTTTATTTTTATTTTTTAAATAATGAATTGCCAATTATATTTACTACGCAAAGGTTATCCCAAAACAACTAAAGAACAATATGATATTTATGCATATTTGGAAACTTCTACATTATTTAGAACGGGTTTGTTAATTCCTAAAAATGAGCTCAACGTGATTGAAAATTTATGGGAAGATTTAAATTTTTTATTTTGACTGAATATGTAACAGAATCATAACATCACACAGAGTTTTCAAGAATACCACAGAATGTCAAAAGTAATTTTCTTCCACCACAGTCTTTATCGTTCTTAAGCTCATTATTCAAGTAGAAGCAGAATGTATACGTATAATAAACTGCATCCTGCTAAAATATAAAAACACCAATATTTGGCAGAAAGGTCAATATTAATAATATTTGATTGATATAATAAGCTGTCACATTTCATATAACAACATGATAACAACCATAAATAACATAGTTTTAGCAGTCGTTATGATAAAGACTGGCAAAACGCTTAACAATTGTTGACAGTAACCACTTTCAGTACTGAGAATATCAAATTCGATTTTAACAATCATTATAGTACATAACAACCATAAAGACCATAACGACTACACAAATATTGAGTTCTGAATAGGCCGCATAGAGTTGTTAGGACCTCTGGCATGGTTGACATGTTGAGTAATCTTGACTACTATTTTTAACTTTCCCTTGTCCTACTTATGTTGAGAACTTAAGCTACGTTTCCAGCTCTTAACATAGTCACTGTTTTTGTTATTTGTCATAACCTTGAAAGTTTGTCATACGCATAATGGCTTGAGCGCTTCCAGCTACTGTTTTAGTCTTTAGTCTTTGTCTTTGTCATAGCGCATAAACACAAAGTTTGCATGCTTCATACTTTCGTCATAGTCTTTGTCGCTGTTCTGTTGGAAAGAGATAAGTGATGTAAGCGCTATCTCTTTTTATGTTGCGCAGTAGTTCTACGCGTTGTATCTGTCATTATTTTGGTGGTTATGTTATTATTTTTGTGTTGAGATAATATAAATATGGACAACAGAAAGAAAAAAAATCATATTTTTTATATTATAAGTACAAATAAAATTATATCATATCTTATGGATATACAGACAATATTGAAATTTAAAGTGGAATATTAGAAATATTGTAGCTCGTTCACCATATTAATTTCGTGCTTTATTTTAAATGTTATTTTGGAATTATACAAAATAATTACATTATTACTTAATTTGAGGAACGATTACTACTCATCATTAATATCATTAATAACTATATAATTTTTGAAGCATTGTAAAGAGTTTTATAAATGTGCTCCTTTTTTGAGTGAACAAACATTATAAGTACAAAAACTTAAGACTGTGCTTATGTTAACAGCTGGAAATGACCAATATCTTCTAACAAAAACATAAGACAAAATACAAAAACAAAGACTAAAACAGTGACTATGTTAAGAGCTGGAAACGTAGCTTTAGTTCTCAAAATACGTTTTTATATTTTATTAAAATTAATTTTAAGATTAAAGGGTATTTTTATTAGTTTTAGTTATATTTAACCTTAGACTCCATCTTTTATTAATTGTTATTGAATAGGTTAACGCCTGAAAATTTCAATACAATAGTTTGTAGCCTTCATAGTACCTACATATTTTGCAATAAATAAAATGTGCACACATACTTACATATAAAATTATATCATTTTCCAGGAAATGAGACAAATGAACTCGAAAACACTTGCCTAACAATCATTCCAATCCAAGCCAAAAATCCCTGCTTTAAATGGGATATGCATATTAGAGTGTAAATTTCAGGAAAAACCTTGATTTTTTAAGTATCACTTCCGATTCAGAGAATGCAATAAAAAATTTATGTATGTCAATAAATAACATTTATTACCGTTAGTAATTTATATTAAGTCTTCTGTTTAACATAAATATTTTCCTTTGATTTATACACATATTTTTGAACGTTTATTTTGACAATGTGAATATGTCATAATTTACATAACAAGTACGTAAAGAATGGACTTTTTCAATTTAACGGCTATCTCTTTCTATCGCTGTAAATAGGAAGAAAATGGCGCGAACAACTGCCAATTGGTCTGTCAAATGAAACGTCAAAAATATTGCAGTCATTAAAATACCTGTATTCTCAGTGAAAATTTGCATCGTTATACATTTTAGTACCAATAAAAGCTTTTGTAACTTTTTCCGAGAAGTTTTTTAAAGTTGTCAAAGATTTTCTCACATTTTACGTCAAATTTTTTATAAACAAACGTCATAGATCTCAATTGTTCTTACTATGCGCAGATCCCTATTGCGCATACCTTCTATCTCTTTAAATTGAAAAGGTCTGTTGTTTACTTTACTTATCCGGAAAATGATTTTTTTTTGACAATACGCAAACGTGCCACAAAAATCTACAAGTCTAATAAATAACTTTCTGGACGTCAATTAAGTTAAACAAAGACCCATTTTAGTTTTGTTTTGCTTTTCCGAAAAAAAAGTCACAAGCGGAAATTTAATCCTGCAATTTTTATATTTTTTCAAATCACTTCCAAGTATGAAAAATACTGGATTTTGGTACTTTTAGGGCATTTTTATAAGCTCTTTCAAATGGCGATCCTCAAATACTTTTAACAATATCGTATCGAAAATAAATGTCAAATGAATTGTTTAATATTAATGTCAAAATTTCGATATGCACTTTTTACTTCCTTGTACATAGTAAAGGAAGTATTGTAATCGGGAAAAAAATCAGTTTTTAGATTTCAACGGAAATATCTATTTTTGACCATCCCTGAATCCATTTTGACTAATTTCGTCGTGATGTCTGTACGTACGTATCCTGCATAACTCATAAACGTTAAGCCATAGAAAGTTGATATTTTGTATTTAGGACTATTATGACATCTAGTTGTGCACCACCCTTTTTGGTCATTACATAATTTTCAGAAGTGGTACTTTACAAGTTTACATGCCCATAATAGATTTTAATGAAAACCTATTTTAAAATATAATCCAAAACTTTTCAAATTTGGTATATAAGATTTTTATGTCAATGGGAATAACATAGTAGATTTTGGTTAAAATAGGCTAACCGGAAGTGATATATTACCTGAAGTTATTAACAGTTTTTCTTGAATAAAATGGTTTCATTTTGATTTTAGAAATAAATGCTTCAAATAATAGTTTTGGAGAATTAAATTCTGCGTCTAGCACATAATTAGTATATTCCGTAACTTAACCACGACCGTGGTTATGGTTCAAGTGGTCAAGTTATGGTCACTGAAAAGTGGTTGTGATTCGGAACATCTCTTGGTTAATTTGTGTCGGTAAAGCAGGGAACCACCGCGTCATTAGAAATAAGTGACAACATAACTCTTGTCTATCCTTATACTAACGTAAATATTATACATATCAGTATATAGTGTATAGTAATTATATGTTTATACAATATTATTAGAAATAAGAATATGACCATAACAAACACAAAAAATGTGTGGTCGTCGTGGTCACGAAAAAGTAACCAAAACTTTCAGCAACCACATTCCGAAATTGAACCGCGATCCTGAAATTATGTTTTGGTTACATTACGGAACGCATAACCAGAACCTTGGTCACCGTGGTTAAGTTACGGAATATACTAAATATTATTAAATTAGCCCTTTGTATGTTAATTTAAAAATTATATACTTTTTGGTTTTTGTAATAAAGCTTGCTATGGATTAGGACAAAAAAGCACAAAAAATAAAAAATTAATGTTGTCAAATTACGTCAAAAAAAATTTATAGGACGATAAAATTAAATTATCCTCTTATAAAAAATAACTATTGTTTATTTCTTTCAAACAGCAAAAATAAAACAATTATTAAATTTATAGAGTGAAAACAATGATTACGGTAATGAAACAAATAAAATTATCAGTTAAGTATTATCAAACGTTTGTTTTTGATTTTATTTTATTCATTTTTAATTTATTTAATGCAGAAACATTTTTCAAATTTTGTTTTTGCCATTGCCTACTAAATATTAAAACTAATAGAACCGAATGAAATTTTGAGAATTAAATCAGGAAATTAGCAATAAATAAATAAATAAATATAAATATATCATCACGGCTTATTACCCGTTGCTGAGTGTGCCAATCTGCTTTGTACACAGATATCGGTAATGATGAAATATTTGCACCGTGCGGGCGCTTACCAGGCGTCACCTTACGGGCACTCATTGCTGGCGTGGAGAGTGCACCAAGTTGGTCACCTGGAAATATTTGGCGTCGGTCGGGATCGAACCCGGTTCCCCAGACATTTTTATCTGAAATAATATATTTATTGTTATTACATGTCAAATGTATAACAAAAATATTCAAGAACAAATTAATTTGTTTTATCGTTCAATAGGCTACTTGCGTGGTACTGAAAATCTGATATCTATCACTATATACCTAAAGTAAAGTTGAAAATGTATGTGAAAATAAAATTTTATTTTTAAAAAATTATACGTTTTTTAATAAATTAAGAAAGAAGATTTTCTTTGACGTCATTATTTTGAACTGAAGAAAGGGATGCATATTTAAGACTGTAACCTGTAGATGGCGAGCGAGTGCGAGTTTTAATTTGATTTTGATATTAGTTCATCTTTCTGTCACTGTCTCTCTTCTTTATTATTTACAATTTGCGTAGTTTCTGTTACTTTTATTACGTATTTTTATTTGTTATGCTGGATTTTGAAGGATTTTAACTTAGCTTATACTAGTACAAGATTAAAATGACAAACGAAAATATTAACCTCCAAACCATTATTCAAACGTCAAACAGATGATCTGTCATGTTTAAATTACCCGCACATGCCGTTGCTATTGGACGTACCGATGTTATTGCTTTACGGCCATTCATTGGTTCGGCGTAATTCTACGTCATACACGGCGCTAATTTAAATATTAAAATTTCATTATTTTTTTCTGGCCAATTAATTAAAAATTTGCCAAAAGAAAAAATATGGGTAGCAAGTTTTTATCGTCTCATCAAAAATATTAAATAAAAAAATGGCACGCAAGTAGCCCAATATTTATTTGGTTTATAATAGCTACTGACATATAACTAATGAAGTTATAAATAATTATTAAACTACGTATATATTGACATAAACTTTACATAAGTGTTTTTTTTTTTTTTGACAATGTTGTTATTATATTGTCACGGTGTCCCATTTCAACCAATCACTGAAACTAAATTTGCAAATCATAAGTTATGCGTAAAATAACCGTACATTTTTAAATCAATTCAACACGCTCGTTGGGTAATACATGCTACCTGTTTAATGATTTAAAAAAGATAAATGATTCTGCAAGTATGTATTAATCTTTTTTACTTTCCCTGGAGGAAAGCACGTGACACGTGACAATCAAAAAACCAGTTCAGTTACTAGTTACTGCTATTTAGGTAAATTAGTTTCACTAGGTTGATATACTTCGGTAAATAACATGAAATTTGCCAGTGACACACATATGATTAATTAATATACCGGGTGTCTACTTTTTTATGGACCATAGGATATACAATGGTAAAATTTTTATATGGCTGTAAATTATTCCCTATTAATTTTAGAATAAAGTGAACATTTATTGATATAATAATAGGTTCGTGTTGTCAAATAAACGAAAAATATTCGTCTTCAAGCTTTTTACCGAGTGCCATGCAAGACAAAATTCAAATAGTCATGTTTGACTTTGATAAAAGTTTATTATTTGATATTTAATTATAAATACTGATTCATTGAGTTTTTTCTGCGATGGTAAATGTATCCATGCTTACTGATAAATAAATTAATGAATTCAATATTTTATTAATAATTGGGGAATCCACCATTTTTTTTATAATTTCATCTGAACGTATAAGTAAAACTAAGACTGTCGGTGAAAATCCGGTGAAAATATTCCTATTAATAAGTGAGTTATAGTCCTCCGAAATTTGAAAATATAGATGTGACATCACGTATATAACTTTTTATATCAAACTATTTTCTTCGTGGACCTTAATGTTTTTGAAATATATGCTATTTCTAAATTATATTTATAAAAAATAAATGAATATTATTATACTGTACAAGTCGACATGATTTATAATTGGAAATGTATTTAAATTATTAAGTTTAATGCAAAATATTTATATTCAAATAAAAACTGTTTGAGAATTGCACTACTGGACTGATAGCCACGCCTCCGCTATTTGAATTTCTCTACTTCCATTGGTAGTAGGCTGCGCCCCTAACTCGGTATTCGTTATATATTTATAGGTGGCCTTTGAGTCGCCAATCAAAATAATATATATGGATTGCATATGAGTGACGAGCTGCTAAAACAAAAACCCCCTTATTTCCGAAGTATTTCAATTATATCATTTTATTTCTTTATTAATATTCATTATTAAGCATATACTTTCACTATTTTTTTACTAATTTCTCTTAATTCGATTGAGCTGTAATCCCCTATTTATGACATCAAATTGATTTTGATATCAAACTCAAGCAATACAACTGTTTAACATTTTGTGTTATTACTCATGGAATAGCTAAGAATTATTACTTTCATTTTGCCTCTCGTTCGCGAAACACAACAACACAACTAGTGATTTTTCGGTTCGCACACAAATGAATCATAATATGTAATCATATCATCCATGGATATAAATGAACAAGTAATATTTTTGACATTTCGTATAATTATAGTTGGTTGATTCGTTGTATAGTCTTAACATATACAACTGTAGCTTCGAAAATCATCTGAATATACAATTTGCGGATTCGATTACCTAAAAACATAACTCCACCTACGGTGTCGTTGTGTTTCCTAGGCAACACATCTCGTGCTCTCAACTGTATATTCGATTATTTTCGAACATTTTGTTGTATAACTATTAAATATGACAATGACATTGAACATTCTATAACATTTAATGCCAATAATAATAACACAACCAACAATTTATCATATATAATATCATAAGTGGTAAATTTTTGCCGGAAAAATTTCAGATTGTAACGAGAGCCGGTTGCCTAGCAATTTATTGAGTGGCATTGACAAAAAAATTACGAGTTGTCAAACGAGTAATTTTTGATCAATGTCACGAAATAAATTGGCAACAGGCTCGAATAAAGCAATCGGAAAATTTTTCCAGGATAAAATTTAACCACGAATGGTATTCGGATGACTATTTCCAAAATAAAAATCAGGTAATCATTCATATAATTTTTTTCTTTACAAAAATCTTGTAAATATTTATTGTGTTTCGAGGTATTAAGTTTCAGTTTGCTTTTTCAACGTTTTAAATATACTCCTGTCCAAATCGACTCGTTTTTAATAAAAACTGATAACACTGAAAATATACAGACTTTGACAGGTATGTAAACAATATGTTTCTAAATGTCAAAATTTTTTCGCTTATCAAAACTCACTTACTTGTAAAAATACGACATCTTATTGGCTTAAAGGGTGCGAAAAAACTTTTGTGACGGTGTTTTGTCGAAATGAAACTTGGTAACTAGGTAAAATCCTGAATTTGGATTGGTTTATATATTTATGAGTGAAATAGTCATACATAATATCATGAGTGGTAAATTTTTGCCGGAAAGATTTTGAGATTGTTACGAGAGCTGGTTGCCTAGCAATTTATTGAGTGACATTGACAAAAAAATCACGAGTTGTCAACCGAGTGATTTTTGATCAATGTCACGAGATAAATTGGCAACAGGCTCGAGTAAAGCAATCGGAAAATTTTTCCAGTATAAAATTTAACCACGAATGGTATTCGAATGACTATTTCCAAAATAAAAATCAGATAATTATTTATATATTTTTTTTCTTGACCAAAATCTTCTAATTTTTATTTTGTTTTGAGGTATTTTATTTAAATTTGCTTTTTCGTCGTTTTAAATAGATACCTGTCCGAATCGACTCGTTTTTAATAAAAACTGATAATACTGAAAATATACACACTTTGACAGATATGTAAACAATGTTTCTAAAACGTCAAAAAAATTTCGCTTATCAAAACTCACTTGTAAAAATACATCTTATTGGCTTAAAGGGTGCGAAAAAAATTTGTGACCTTGTTTTGTCGAACAGAAATTTGGTAACTAGGTAGAAACCTAAATTTGGATTGGCTTATAAATTTATGAGTGAAATAGTCAAATATAAATAATGTTTTCATACTTACATCATTAATAGTTATTAGTAATACCACTAAAGCGGTTTAGAAATTTGACATTGACGTTCATCGTTTGATTTTGATATGATGATGTTTGAAAGTAGCGGTAGTTGGGATAAAATTACCAGAGAAACCAGGATTATTTCGTGGTTGCCGTGGTCCGACTTTTTACCAACCTTTTTCAGGAACCGCGTTCCGAATAGAAACCGGTAAATAATTTCAGGACTTACGGAACAAAAAAACCGTAAACCTGATTGAACTGGTTGCGTTACGGAACATACTATTAGTAAGTATCAATATCAATTTCTTCACAACATAACCATAGCAAAAACTCTTTATGCCCTTGGGCGTTATTTGTTATATATCAACCCTGGAAGCAGGGTTGTTATGATGATAATAATAATATACCAGTCGGACATTAACAATAATAATTTTGTCTTTCCTATGGTTCACAAAAAAGTAGGCACCCTGTATATAGATTGTGAAAATATGTGCGATTAGAAATGTCATAACTCAATGTACTTAAAATTTAAATCAACTTAATAATTCAAATTCTTAGTATTGGCACACTGACACCATTGCAAATGATTGCAGATATGAACTGAGATAATCGAACAATGTAAGGACTCCATAGAATGTAAATAAGTTTTTGGAATTATCAATCGTTATTGATATGGTAGTGCAATGATTTATTGATAACGTGAGAATGATATTGCTACTTTATAATGAATGGAATGTATGAAATTTCTTGGAAATTTGAGAAATTTAATTATTGTAAACAGTACATTTTGTAAACATAACTATGTACAGGTGTAAATCGAAAGGCGGGGCAAAAAAATTTCAAATAAAAGTTTAAATTCTGCGATTATTTTAGGTATTCATATAAACGTAAAAATTCATTATACATTTACAGTTTTATGAGTTTTTAGTCTGGACTCTAGACAGCCATGGATTTATGACAAAAAATAAACCAATGCGTATAATTTTTAACTATCAATTGGAACTAATGGTGCTATTCTGTACCGTTCTATAAGCTCTATAGGCTCTGTAAGTAATCAACGTTACAGTATGTAAGAAAATTGCTATTCCGTAACCAAGTTACAGTATTGTAAGCGCTACAGACTTATAGAAATTTCTATAAATCTTACAGCGTCAAAATCTTGACGGTATAGTACTTACAGAACATATTTAAACGTCAAAAATATATTTTAAACGTCAAATATAATATATTTTATCTAAAAAAAATTAAACGAATATAGAAATGAAAAGCAAAAGTTAACAATTTTTATTATATCCATTATTAAATGAAAAACATAGAAGGTAATTACACATCCTACAAATTCTTATAGAAATTTATGTTAAAAAAATATTTTAGAATGAAAATAGAGCAGATTTTTTCAGAATTATTAATATTACTTATTAAGAAATGTGTTTATTCAAACTCATTCTAAAATTTTAATTTAAGTGACTTTTTTTCTTTCATATAAAGTAGAATAATTTTAAATACCTAAGAATTTGTCAAAATTATTGATTCAAAGCTAAAGGCAATAAGGGCAGTTCCCGCCAGTCAAGATTATTTGAAGAAAACCCTATACCTACTTGTACGAGTACTAATGGTAGAGAACTTCAATTTCATATAATATTTTACACAGTCATTAAATGATGACTACATAATTAATATTACTAGATCACACTAGCGAGGAGAATAGACCACAAAAATTAAAACACAGGAGGTAAAAAATTATTAATAATGACAAGCATTGATTACAACAATGATAAACATTAATTACCTGCAAAAATCAAAACAACGTATTTTGATTCAATAATTACATATTTCTTTTAATCTCAAACCTATATTACATGTGTAAATCTGATGTATTTATAGAAATGAATAATTGGTGCTAAATCTTGACGGAATCTATTGCTTATTCTTATTCAACTACATAAATATATTATGGAACATGTACTTTTGAACCAACGTACCTACCTTTTTATATAGAATTATTTTTATATTATCAATCGGTTCTATTTCATATTTTTAGAATGCCTACTAAATTACTGTCAAATATACTGTAGCATATTTGACAGCTAGACAAGAATGAAGTTAGTCATTCTATAAGAATAACTCTGTAGCCAGACTTGACAGAGGGAGTTACAGAATAGGTAATTTTACTACTCTGTAAGCTGTCGTCTTATAAAGCTCTATAGCTTATAGAGTCTATAGAGTTACAGTCTTACAGAGCAAAGTTACAGAATAGCACCGTAAATTCAGATTACAATAGTATATTAACACAAAACACACAAAAAGGTAAACTGTTTAGTTCTAATTGACATTTGAAAACAACACATTTATTTATTTATTTTTTGTCATAAATCCATGGTCATTCTATGAAGAGCTAAAATAATCGTTTCACATGATTTAGATGTAGAATTTAAATCTCTATAACTTTTATTTGAATTATTTTGGCATAAAATAATTAGTTAACGTTTGCGTACAGAAAAACTGATTTCCCAAGTTAAACGCCCATACGTTCCACTTTTCGATTTACACCCTGTACACGTGATGCAATGTCTGTTTTTGGAATTTTCAGTCTTTACTGAAATCATTACCTACAATGATTTACATATAAATTGAGAAATCATTACTATATTTAATAATAGAATCTACACTTAGATATGATATAGATTTCTCGAAAGTTTTTACTAATCCAAACAATACATTTCATGGTCAGCAGCCATAACTTTTTTTAAATACATTTTATTTTATTCTGCGAATGTTTAATGAAGACAATATACATATGTACGTATGAATGTACAAATAATTGAATTTTAATATTTTAGTATGACAAACATTTGTATAAACATAATAAACGTCTCAAATTTCTCGAAAACGATAATCGAATACCTGTGTATGTCAATGTCAACAAAATATTGAATATTTTGTTTAGCAAATTTAATTTTATAGTAATTTACATTGCAAGACCGTTACTCAGAACTTTACGGGCATGCACGGTACCTAACGAGCGAGCGAAGCGAGCTTATTATCTTTGCGAGCGTGTAAATTTCGGGTAACGGTTGAGCATTGTACAATGTTTTATGATATACTGAATCGTAAATAATTTGAAAAAAATATTGGGTACTGCAACACCATATATTAAACTATTTGATCGAAATAGTCTTTAGAAACCTATGGAGAAGCGAAATAAGTAGAGGTTCTAACAACTCTGCTTAGTTGTTAGGACCTCTGGCATGGTTGACGTGTTGAGTAATCTTGACTCTCTGTTTCACTTTCCCTTGTTGTACTACCGATAATGAGAACTTAGTTCTCGAAATATGTATTTAGTTTTTATCAAAATTAATTTTAAGGTTTAGGGGTAATTATAATAATTTTAATTTTTTAATAATTACTTTGCGAGATATTTGAGGTTTGTTGTCTGTGTCACTGTGACGTCACGTTAGTGCTACCTTTCTCTCGCTGCGTCCTATGGAGCTTGTGCGAGAGAAAAATAGCAATAGGTGTCATTATAGCTACTAGATAAGTTACAGCTGTCTCGTCCACCATTTTGGAGCCACTTAAATTATTCAATATCAGCGTTACAGTATTATTAATCATAGGAATTATCCATAAATACGGGTTGTTCTGCTTCAAACTGTGCAGATTATTTGAGAAATTGTTATATTTTTTACAGGTACTTATACAATACATATATTTTTCTCTAACCTCAAAAATTTTAACGAACCGTATTTTTTTTGTTTTATTATTTTAAATAAGTATAAAATGGCAAATATGGAAGTTATATTTAATTATGACTATTTCACTCATAAATATATAAACCAATCCAAATTCAGGATTCTACCTAGTTACCAAGTTTATCTTCGACAAAACACTGTCACAAAATTTTTTTCGCACCCTTTAAGCCAATAAGATGTCGTATTTTTATATATAAGTGAGTTTTGATAAGCGAATTTTTTTTGACGTTTTAGAAATATATTGTTTACATACCTGTCAAAGTCTGTATAATTTCAGTGTTATCAGTTTTTATTAAAAACGAGTCGATTCGGACAGGAATCTATTTAAAACGTTGAAAAAGCAAACTGAAACATACCTCTAAACACAATAAAAATTACAAGATTTTTGTCAAGAAAAAAATTATATAAATGATTATCTGATTTTTATTTTGGAAATAGTCATCCGAATACCTTCGTGGTTAAATTTTATCCTGGAAAAATTTTCCGATTGCTTTACTCGAGCCTGTTGCCAATTTATCTCGTGACATTGATCAAAAATCACTCGTTTGACAACTCGTGATTTTTTTGTCAATGTCACTCAATAAATTGCTAGGCAACCGGCTCTCGTAACAATCTGAAAATTTTTCCGGCAAAAATTTACCACTTATGATATTATATATGAGAAATAGTTAGTACATTAACTTATAAGAAATGCACTTTTATTTTATAATTTACTGCATTGATTTTGACACCAATATGGCGGAAGAGTCAGCTATGGTGTCGTCGTGACGTCATGTTGACATTAAAAATCAAATGCAGTTAATCGAAAAACAATAAAGACTTTTTAATACTACGAATTGCTTCAAAATTGAAAGAACTTTCATTTAAAATAATAAAAAATCAGAGTGCAGGATCCCATTAATAACATATATAGGTAAGGCAACTTACTGAATCTTTGAATTTTGAGAACAAAAATAAAATAAAGAGTTGTACCACGCGCATTCTGAAAATTAAATTGAACATAATTTTATTTATAAAATCACGTAAAATTTTGTACTTGAACTTAGTTTGTAATTATATAGTACAATTTGATAATTAATGATCATCAGATAACCGGAAGTGGCATTTTGATGGGTCAAAGCGGTTATTTAAATTGACCATACTAAATTCTTTAAATGTTACTTCATTGACAAATCATTAATGCAATTTACATCACATTTCGCAAACATACTAATAAAAACTTCATAGCACGTTCAATAACTTTAAAAATATCCTTCCTAGGCCTTCATAACCTCAAAATCCATTCCTGGTGTATTTAATATTCTATCAACTTCACATATTAAAATGTAGAATCCGTCAAGTTCAAATTTTGAGTTCCTCGAGTGCGTTACGTACTCATACACATGCAATGCCAAGCCATACAAGGTTAACGAACGTAAAATAATGATCTTAGCATGGAAGAGAATTTTAATTAGCTTTCGGAATAAGGAACGATTAT